>JAHDVE020004740.1:0-23574 GCA_022606495.2 Halesus radiatus | reverse complement strand
GTATATCTCCTCGATATCCTTAAAATTATTTCACTGCTACTATTATAATATTAAGACTATTCTCACAAAAAAAAAAAACAGTACTTTTTTTATATTTCTCAACCTATATGATACTTGCTGATATTTTGGTATTTTAAAAATTATATTGATTGTTTTTGTGTAATTTGAGTCTGTTATAACTGGAATAAAACTGTTCTACGGTTTTCATATTTTTAAAGTTTTTTTTTCATCCTGTATACATTGGTCACAGCATGCATGTACCCATCCTGTTCTATTATTGCGTTTCTATTTGTAACTGTTTTTATTTATTGTTGTATTACACAATGTTGTTGAACTTAACTCCGGCTGACAAGCTACTTGCAGTTGCTTGGCGGGTTCAAATTCCCATGGTATAAAAATAATATTATTCATTTTTTAAACCTTTTTTAAGATCGACACATTTAATTTAACGATGTTCGAGTGCCATTATGTCGGTTTTAAGTGCGATTTTCCAAACTCTTGAAAATAGACGACTTTGTCGCATATACGAGTATACTCCTCATCCCTTTAAGTCTACTATCAAAATATAATGTAAAGTGAGATCTGGTGCTCTCTCTTTCTAAAACACATGCCTGGCCTTAAAAGAAAGGGAGATAGAACGGGTATTATGAAGACTGTCATTTGGTCCCCGATACGGAACAACTACAATTGACAGGTTAAATGATATCTCATCTCACTAAGTAGTATTTTCAATTGTGAAAGCAGATTAATTATGGAAGAGGTCTAGTCTGTTAAATTTGGGGCATGGGAAACCAATTGGATATGATAGTATTGATTTTGGAACTGATTATGTCAATAAATGAGCCGGTGCATTGTCGTGATGGAAGAGATTTTTTTTACGTTTTGGTCTGGGATGTTTTTCATCAACGTGAGGGCGTAAATTATAGTCCAAATGGTCAAAATAATAGTATTTAAGGATTGTTCTTCCCTTTTTCAAATAAAAAAAAATAAAAATCCTTGTACTATCCAAAAAACTGAAGCCATGTATTTGCCTGATTAATCAGGCTTTAACTTATTGGGCGGCCTATCTCCACTCTTTGTCCACCATCTAAACATCGAACATCTAAATTACTCTGCAAATTGTATTTAGTAAAATGAATTCAAGTAATCAGAGTTCTCAAATCAATACAAAAAAAAACATATTTTATTTAAGTCCATCATGGCTAACCACTATTTTTTTTCCAAAGCCACCATTCGCGGCACCAATTTTAATGAAGCTATTTACACGCCTTAATTAAATGTGCGTTCCGTTTCAATATTCCTTAAACCTCTGCTATTTTTTAACACATTCGTTGGGTGGTCATTCGATACAATATCATGCACTTTAGAAACATTTTCTGGAATAACTGACCCCAAAGGCCTACCACCACGGATGTCATCTTTGATGGATGTCCCGCCTCTCTAATCAGTCCATTTTCTCACTGTTTTTTGGATAAGTGAGAAGTTATTGTAAAATTAAGTACATTTTCAAAAAATTATAAAGCGTTCTTGGCATACAAAAGCAAAAATATCAATATCACTTTGTTTTTCGATTTTCGGCGGTTCATAAAAAATTCAAACTCCTGTCTAAACTATACTAGAAGACGTATCGAATTAAAATTTTGGCAGGATGCCAATAAAGGTTGGTTTTACAAAAGAAAATTACTTTTATTTTTATAGAGCATCACCTCGGTTCTATAAATTTAAAATGTATTAATATTAATTTGCGATTAGTTTCTTTTTTTTCCTAAGCGTTTTTTTTTCTTTCTGTAATATATTAAAATGAGTATGCCTCCTATTAAATTATTATCGGTAAATGTAAAAGTTTAGTTCGGCAACATTGGGGGAGAAAGCAAAAACTTTATTTTTTAAGCAGGTACCTTTAATTTTTTTTTAAAGTATTTTCGTTAAAATTATTAAGAATTCTAAGGTCGATGACCGAAAAAATGGTTTTAGCCGTGTTTGGTGACCAGGCCTGAATAGCTATGTACTTCCCACCTTCCTTTTCTTCTATTATTATTAACCGTTGTTGCTTATACTCGTATAATAGTATCTACCTCTCTTTTAATATCTGATAACTTAAACCACCTTTACATCTACTCTCCTTTGTACCTTTATCCCACTCCTATGTTCCCCTCCAACCTCCCTTTCCCCGACTGACATAGTTAATCTAACTGAATTAAAACTGTATTTGGTCACACTTTACTTGTAGTATTTATCATCAGCAGGGGAATATTTATAATTGACATGATTTATTGTTTTTATTATTATATATGTGTAATTTCACTTTATACAATTTTTTGTTAACATTTATCATAGACATATGAGGTCATCTTTAGAATGTGTATTTAAAAATAATCATAAAATGCTAAAAGATGGTATTCAAATCCAAATTTAAGGAAAAAAAATATTTTATTAAACCACAACAAAATCGAATATTATGTCTAGTTATGTGTATATACCTAAATAAATGTAAAAATCTTTTTTTAATATAGTCAGAAAAATATTTACAAAATGTTTGAATAAAAAATGATTTTACCTGATTAATCGTGTTTGTATTTTTTTCGTTGAATAATTTAACATTTTACTATATTTTCATTTAATTTATTGTTTGTACTGGGTTACTACAGTGTATACGCTACACGTCACAACGTCTGGATAACCCATTAGGATAGTGATGCACCACCAGTGGCCCGCGATTCCCTTTGGTGTGGCCCACGGACGTTTTTCCCAATTACAAATTAATTTTATTTATTATTATTATTTTATTTAATTTACATTTTACAAAAGAAAAATACGACATAAAAAGTCCCGAAAAACACTTTTTTGTAGTTTGTCTAACGGAAGCTTGTTATTCAAAACTCAAAAATTTACAGTTAAGGTTACAAAATGTATAAAATAAAAACATTAAAAAAACATATGTAACAAACTAAAACCATAAATATTTCATAAGAATCTTACTTAAAAATATTTCTAAAAATTATATTAAAAAAAAAATAAAAACATAAACGCCAACAATAAATCATACATAAAATAATATTTCCCTTTTATCTAATACAAATAGCTTCTTTCAGCTAGCCAAGTTTTCCATATTTTTATTAATTATTTAGTTTTAATACAGTTTTTTTTTTAAATTATTTCGTTTTATTTCAGCGGGAATTTAAACAGCTAGGAATCATGTAAATTGAAAATTGATAGATTTGCCCGCCGGCTCAAAAGGTTGTGCATCACTGCATTAAGGTGTCGATTTAAACCCCGTCAAATGTGACGGTTCTTGTTGACTGCAAGACTTTCAGGCCGTGTTTGCATAAGAATCGTGCCACGGAAAATGACGTGGAAATTTACATGATAAACCGTTTACAATGAGACCATTTTTTTATGTTAGTAAGTACTTACAAGTTATAATGAAACATTCTTTTAGAATTTACGACCGTCGCCAAGCTCTGTGAAAATATTTTTTATTAAATACATATGTGCTATCATATATACATATAATTTTAAAATTAAAAATACAGTATATTTACAGCACGTTTCAGTTTCTGATACTTTCAGTATCGTCCTGGTGAAGATAATTTAAACCATAGGTTCCAGAAGTGGTATGTATATACCCCTGAGCGTCCATATTGATTTGCAGGGGGTCTATGGTAGGGATAAACATAGGGATCCACAATTGGAAACGGGGGTCCATGGATCTGAATTCATTTAGACTAAACGCATATAAAAGCACCGTAGTAAGTTTCGCTCGACAAGCCTACTGCGCACTGCGAATCACGTCCACGCAGGCACGTTCATGTGCAAGTTTTTAGAAATTTTCATACATCATCTCACAGTGAATAAATATCACTTGTTCAGTATTGTACCAAAGTTTTGGACAGACAGGTAGGGGAGGGGTCCACGGAAAATTAAAAAAAGTGGCAAAGGGGTCCACAGGGAAAAAGGTTTGAGAACCTATGATTTTAACCTTCCTATAACTCATCTTCTTCTCCTCCCCACTCTTTTCAACCTCGCAACATACCCCAATTGGAGAAGCCATAACCCCACTGGCTCCAAACAGTTGGAACTCTTATACGGTATTCGCATAAAACATATTTTGGTGAAAAATCACTCGACGCTTCAAATGGATATTCATGGTCTATTCAAATGTTACACAAATTAACTATAAGTGAAATATATTAAAGTTGAATTAAAAGAATTAGGTCTGCCATTAACAAGCATTACCTCAAAGTTTTGTTCAATTTATTGGAATAACCATTTGTGAGAACCGGCTGCGCCAATTGTGATGATTACGCCAAGGTACTGTGTCCTCTCCAACAATTAATTATTGAATTATGAATTCGTTACAACCGGCAGACCTCCGGCTAGTACTGACGACCGCGCATGGTGGCACGGCGAGCGAAACCCCGTACCGTTCTCGCTCACTACCGCACCACTCGGCAAGTTATCAACGCACGCAAACATACGTATATATTTATCGACATAACTTTTTTTTTCTGTTGCGTTCTATAAATAATTATATATTATAAAATCAATGTATTGCAAAAGAGCACCTAAAATATAAACTCTGTGTGTAGTATATTTAAAAAGATATTTAAATAATAAATCAGTTACAGCACCGGCCAGGAAGGGTTAAGTTAAAATGATGTCTCTGATATGTACGTAACCCTTTTTTTGTATCTCATGCATCTCCTGTCCCGATCCTGTTTTCCTCTTCCTCTCTCACCTTCCTTCTTATTTTGTTTTTTTTTCTAATAAAACATCTGTACTTAACCACTGGTAGCATAAAAAACTTTGTTAGCTTACGATTTGTTTAACTTCCTTTTATATAAATCTATATTAAAAGCTGTTAGTTTCTTACAAATAAATAATTATAAATTAAGATAGTACAGCAGTGCTTTAACAAAAAGCTTCTTTTTTATTATAATACCTATTTAACCTGCATTATTTTCATCATTGAATAAAATGTCACTTCGATGTCAATTCCGGCTTAAAAGCTTTTAAAATGTTTCCCTAGAAATCCAACTAGTTCCATGTCGATCCCATTCCACCGTAACGACATCTCCCGCGGGACCACCGAGACAGCGCATCCATCTTTATCTCAAAACATCCTAACTTTACAGGGTTAACCACTACAGAAAAGATAATACATTGCAGGAGGTGAATTGGAAAGCCATTTGTAAGAAAAATGATGCCGACATTGCAGATTCCTCAAACCTCAAAAAATCAGGTAGAGGCATACTTTTAGAGTCTTGCTTGTGTAGTGGTATCGTAGGACTTCTGCGGGATAAGGGCGGACTGCAGGTGGATGTTCCAAACGTTCATTTTAAATAACATCATAATTATTTTTATAACTTTTAAAAAAATTTTATATGAATTCTGCACAAGAGTCCCAACTGGTCCAAACCGTCTGGAGCCAGTGAGACTATGGCATCCCCAATTGGGGAATGTTGTGAGGCTGAAGGTATTGGGGGGGGGAAAGAGAAAGGGAAGAAGGAAGGTGTAGAATTACCTGGCTATTCAGATCTGGTCACCAAACACGGCTAAAAGCCATTTCAAGCAACTTTTCAACTCTGAATTCTGGTCTTTCACCAGGGCGATACTGAGAGTATCTTCCACTCTGGAACGTGCGCAAACATAATAAATATTATTTTTAAATTAATTACTTGTGAAACAGTATAAATTAATTAAATAAAATTTATTTTCCTACGCCGGGATTTGAACCCTCGACCTCCGGATTCGTAGTCGAGAGCCTTACCCCTCGACCATGGAGGCCGTCAAATATATAAGTAGCTGAATTATCTGATTGATCGGGCTTATGAATGCTTTGAAGGAATGTTTTGATGTTGTGATGTGTTACTTCTACCCCACCCCTACACCTATACAGTATTTTAACCGTGAAGTGTGCAAAATCTCATCAAGAAGAACCAATGTTCTGCTTTAAGGGGTAAGAAAGGGGGAAGGCGTAGTTTTTAGAAATCTCAGAAAGAATGTGACTATCCTCTTGTTTCAAATATCAAGTGTGCAAAATTTCATCAAGCTCGGAATAAGACATTAGATTTGTATAAAAAAAAACACAGCCCACCCACCCAGGACAGCACTTATTTCATTAAAGCGTTAAATAATAAAAAATAAAAAAACTTAATTATCTTAGTATCTGAATAGAATCAATCATCTCTATTCGGAAAGTGCCAGTAATTTCTGAACACCGTTTGGTTAAAGTAAAACATATGCGCTTTGATCATTGTGCTCTTTGAAACTTACTTTGATTTTCCTATGAGCCATATCTGTGTCTTCATTAAAAATCTTTTAAACGATCGCACCGCCCTGAATGTCTACTTTAAAATGTCAGACTGTACTTACAGCCAAAAACATTTTAAAGGGCGCACGTTTTAATGTAATCATTATTTTATTTGATTTTCAAAAAAAAAAAAAAACATAAAAGCGCGTAAATTATGTTTTAAAATATATGTATTAAGAGGTAAGTAAGTAAGTGAATAAAAAATAAAAATAATAAAAAAATTATAATAATAAATATGAAAAATATTAAAAAAATGATTATTCATTTATTTTTAAATTTAAAAAAATTATAGTTCAAACTGGTTCCAACTAGTTTAGAACGCCCCCGCAGTCCCCTCTTCCATCACAATAGTCCTATGATACAGTACTGTATAATATATATATATGTAATTCACAAGTAATAACACCTTTAAAATGATTTGCCCGTACGTAATAACAATAATAAACAGGTCAACTTCAAACAATCAAATTTCAAAAATTTCCTTGTAAATTCCACGAGACCAAGATTTTTTATCAATACTGAGGGCATGTTTGTTTGCATTCAATGATCATGGAGGCATCTAGCAGACAAATTATGAAACATTTAAATAAATTAATTTTTAATTTTGAATAACGTGTTTTCTAAAGGATTGTCTCGATAGCTAAGTGGTTTAGAAAAGTCGCTCGGTTATTGGAAGATTCCTGAGTACAATCCCTGTACCTGTGATGGATGAACCCTGGATGCTAACTGATATATTTTCACTACGGATATATGTTTTCTATTATTTGTTCAAAAAACCACAAAAGTAATAATATATGTTGTTTACAGTATAAGACTTTTAGTACCCGTATTACACAGTATAATTTCGGATGTGATGCGAGTAAAATTCTGATTCTAAAATTCACAACAACAAAAAAAAATTCATATTTGCAGTAAATAATAAATTTATACCGCCGTTCTTACTTCGGTGCTCTAAGGTGCCTTCAAAACAGTTGGTTGGGGTTCAATTCTCGACGTGGCTATTTTTTTTTATTTATTTATGTACATGTACATATTATAAAAATTCATAATATCCAGCGAATTTTTACGGTTCTGCGTTAGTTTATAATAAATTTTCTTCTATCTTTCTTTTTTGTATCCCTATACTGAAACAATTTTTAAATCATGATTATGAGGTTGTAATGCAAAACCTCCTATTTCCACAATGGGCGGATTTGAGTTGTATATACAGTCACCATAATTCAAGGCTAAGGAATCGACTGACATTATTATTTTTACGGTAAGATGAAAAAATCCTTTTATTTTTTCATCTTAACAACACCCTTTTTACAAAGGGTGCTATTTCCAGCAAAAAAAAATATGTACCGTTTTCTGCAAAAGTGTTGTCAAAACTTTTCATGTTACGGCAATGCGTACTATTTCCAAGAGAAATTAGAGAAAAATATTTGTATTCTACAAATTACACTATTTTGCTTATGATTGACAGATGTTTTAATTGTTTTTGTGTTTAATTCGTAGAATTCTATTATTTTTTTTTTTATTAAAGGTAAATCAGATTTAATAACGTTATTATTAAGTTCTGCGAGTGTTTTTAGTTGTAATTATTATTTAAATACGGTGAAACACATTTTAAATGTAAAAACTTCATAGTACGGGGAATTTGAATTATTTTCCAGTTAAATCGATTTTACCGATAATAAATCATTATTTTCAAAAACCCGTCCAAATCAGAATTGGGTGCGAGTGAATAAAATCGTATAAATCAAAATAAGTCGTTACAATGTGGATTAACCGGAGTTTGAAAATTACCTTGAATGCTGAAATAGCTGTCACAATAATAAAAACTATTGAGAGGTGTATATTGAACAGTCGTCAAATTTGAAAACAGCGAAGGAAAGAATTTTTTTCTCTTTTCCTAGCTGGAAACTGAATCAGGAAGAGGATATAATAAAATCTTATAATTTTTTTATGTTTTGAAGGACAGCTACAAGGATATAAAGGAAATAGTGATGTTTGCAAAAGTAACTAAAATTACGAATTTATAATATCATTTCTCCAATGCTAAATTAATAAATTACGGCAATGATTCCTTTTATTTTTTTCAATTATTTAAAATAAAACGTGTGTAGTATTATGCCTGTGAGAGTCGGTACCGTTGTTTGGCTCTACTGAAAAGTTTTACTTTAGGAAATAGACAGTTTTACCCCTCTAGTAAACTCTTTATGAATTTTACTAGTAATATTTCTTGAAATAAGCGAAACATCAAGCTGAAAGTTTAACGTCATTCCTTTCTTTCGGGCGATTTTCAAGCGTGAAATTGCAGTGGCTGATTTAGACAAATACTTTAAAAAAATATATACGAGAGTTTTTGTTGTGAAGTACAGACAAATCATTTTGAAGAGCGCACGTTTAAATGTATTTGTGTACACCGATAGTGGTTCAAATTGGATCGAAATAGTTTGAAACACCCGCAGCCGTCCCGTGATACATTATATTACTACGCAAGCGAGAATATCTTTAAAATGATTCTTAAATTCTAAAACGTTCGTTGGTGAATTTCTAATGTAACTGACAAGATGACGAGAGGGGGTTTTATATGGTTTGGATAATATTTGAACATGTGGGCATAGGGATTGAGGGGAGAGAGGGTTGACAGGAGATTAATTAATACGAAGAAGAAGTCATGAAACCTAAAAGAAAGACTTAGGACGATCGAAAGAATCAAAATATTAAATAATGTTAAGAAAGGGACAACTATATGGATTTTTTTTAAATTTGGAGACCTCACAAGTGTCCTAACTGCTCTCAAACGTCTGGCGCCGATGAGACCATGGCATCCCCAATTGCGATATGTTGTGAGGCTGAAGGTAGTGGTCAGAGGAAGATGTGAAAGAAGGGGGTAGGGAAGCACCTGGCTATTCAAATCTGGCCACCAAATGCAGCTAAAGCCATTTCAAGCAACGTTTCGATTCTGAATGGTAGTCTTTCACCAGGGCGATACTAAAATATCTTCCACGCTGGAACGTGCGCAAATGTATTATTTTAATATATTATTTTAATTGATTTATTGTAAAACAACACAAATTAATCAAAAAAAAAATTTACTTGCGCACGCCGTGATTTGAACCCACTCCTCCGGATTCGTAGTCGAGACCCTTATCATATAGCCCTCGCCCACGGAGGCCGTCAAGTTAGTTTGGAAATGTAGAGTAGATTGATGGATAAAGAAAAGTCAGGAATGTGTATGATTTACAAGTGTGTGGGAGAAGAGATCGATGAAGTACCCAGAAGATATGACACTACTGAGTGAATTAAATTCGCGAATATAATTACGTCAATAGTCGCGAGATGATGTATGAATGCGATTTAAGCAGGGAGATTCATTATCTCTGGTTGTCCCTTGTGAAAATGGCATGATTAACTAATAAGTGAGATTGTGTTTCAAATTATACAATCCACTACCAGCTACGACTAGACAAATAGAAACACTAACTAAATTTGAACACGAAATGAAACATTGGATTATTCGTCCAATTATTGCTAACCACTGGAAAACACATTGCTACGTTGCTCGGGGTCATGTATGGTTTCGAATAAAATTTTGATGATGTATTAACCCTACCCCTACCCAGTAAAATTCCTCCTATTTTGATGATGTATTAACCCTACCCCTACCCAGTAAAATTCCTCCTATTTTGATGATGTATTAACCCTACCCCTACCCAGTAAAATTCCTCCTATTTTGATGATGTATTAACCCTACCCCTACCCAGTAAAATTCCTCCTATTTTGAACATCAAGTGGGCAAAACATCATTAAGAAATTCCAACATTCCTCTTGTTTCGATGGTCAAATTCGCAAAATTTCATCAACCACGAAATAAAACTGCAGATTTGTATACAAAAGAAACACACGCCGCCCGCCCGGGACATTTTTCTTTACATATTAGAAGAAGAATAAGTTAGGAGAAGAAGAAGATAAACTTCCAAAATACAACATGTGTACCAACCTAACCTCTATACACCTAAATAATATCTTAAAATTTAACTTCCATATCGACACAGAAATTTTCCCTGTGAGACAGCCATCGAACAAACCTTTATAAGCATGTTCTATCAAGATTAATAAATAAATTTAAAAAATTATGTTGTTTTTAATGACACTTTTTTTCTCGATTCCATTAAAATTCATGGGTCGTATTGCATTCCACTTCCTCTGAATGCTTTCTGAAAAAGTGATTTTAGTAATAGGTGTAAGGCTTCATATAATATGAATTTCTTGGAGAAAGAAAAATCTGAAAATCTTTTAATGACATGAAGCGGAAAAGAGACCCCATAATATTTTATTTCTAAAACACGTTCCTACAAAACGATTTCTTATTATTGTGATTTTAGTGGGTAGGTAGGTACCTACACTGTTGAGTTTTCAAATGAAAACTTTAAATCACAAAATCAATCGTCTATAAATTACGACATTCCTTCCATCAAACTCGCCAAGTACTTAGTCCACTCGAGCCATTTCCGGCATTTTATCTTTTGCACTCCACTATCGATCGTGCTCATCGACTGGGTAACAATAATTCATAGTTTGAAGGAATTTGATGTAGGGGGTGTCCGCTTAGTGCCGACCCCCTGTGCTGTTTTTATGAATAAAAAATATAACTGTTTGGAAAATAAAAATTCTTAAGTAAATGAAACACGTTGTTACAAACCACGAATATATTTTATTTTCAGCAACCGGTTTCGCTTAACTCAAGATTCATCGGGGTAAATATAAATACTAATCGGTTATATACAGGTATACCTACATATAACCGATAACTCTGTATTAGAATTTAGTTATTATATTTACCCTGATGAAGCTTGAGTTAAGCGAACCCTGTTGGTGAAAATAAAATATATTCGTGGTTTATAACGACGTGTTTCATTTACTTAATACAATATCAAACCACAAAGAGATTGCTTCTTATGAAAATAAAAATTCTTACTTTATTTTGAACAGAACACACATTTATTTACGCATACATTAAAAAAAGTCCGCAATTGACTGCTGATACTAAACCTGCTGTATGTCAGTGAGGCAAGGAACTGGTAAAATAAACATGAAAGTAGACTGAGTGTAGAATTGAGATCTCTGAGGTGGTAAAACTATGTATGATCGTGTGAAAAATGTTAAAATTTGTACAGAATGCAAGGCTAATGTAAAAGTAATGAGTAAAATTAAGAAAGGATGCTTGGGTAGTTTGAGCATGTACAGTGAATGAACGAACAAAGGCATGTAAGAAGCATATATGATGCGAATGAGAATGGGAAAAAAAGCAGACATGGCACGATCAAATGAATCAAATACTTGAGTCGGGCCATATCAGAAGTCGGAATAACAGAAGAGAATATATGAGATGATGTGTAAATGTAAATGAAGGAAGAAATGAGAAAAAAACTAGCATACTTTGGCCACACATACACGCCCACAATTCACTTCAGCTTAGTAGGTAGATACATAATATTTTTTTTAAATCTTTTTCTTATAAAAATTTTTGTAATATTTCTATTTATGATACTGATATCCATTATGACAGTATCGCCATGCGATGTGAGCATAATCAGTGAGATTATGAAAAGATACTTGGATGGTTTGGGCATGTAAAGCGAATGAACAAAGAAAGGAGCGTAAGGAGAATATATGACGCTAATGTGGAAGGAGAAGTCGGGAAACGGAATAACAGAAGAGAATGTATGAGACGATGTATGAATTTGAAGGAAGAAAGGAGTGTATACTAAAATCGAGTTGTTGGGCGGTCCGTCCTCTCTGCCTATCCCTGCGGAAAACGGCGTGATGGTTAGTTAGAAGTTCGTTCGTTAGTTAGACCTAGATATTTTAGATTTATTATACAGCTTTTTGTGCTGGACGTTTCTTTTGTATTGATTGTATTTTTTACTTTATTTTATTTGTAAAACCAACAGTTTAGAATAATTATTGTGTATGGTAAATATATGTAAAAATAAAGTGATAATAGATTTTTTACTTAAGTATTTAAATTATTCGATTAAAAAAGAAAAGTTACAAGGTTAGCGTATGGGGTTGGGATGGTGGGAGGGAGAGGAAGAAAGATGTTCTACTCTGTGTAATATATATTTTTTGAACGTTATTTATTGATTTTAGGTTTGAAATTATGAGGGGCCGAGTTGATTAAGTCGAACTCACTATATGAAGTATTAAAAATGTGTGAAGCGCGCTGAATAAAGGTGTTTTGTTTTGAGTTAGTTGTGCATTGGGGTAGGCTTAATGTGTGGTTTTGTCTGGTTTGTCTGTTAGGCACTCTCAACTGAACTCGTTCAAGTAATTTAGGGCAATCTATCACAGAGGGGACTATTTTTTGTAAAAGCAGTACGTCTGCGAAATTTCTACGACTTTCTAGTGATTTCTCCTCGTCACTCAAGCGGGAACGATAGCCCCGAAAATCGAGGTATCGTAAAAAACGGTTTTGTAATTTCTCAATCCTTTCTGTACGTGATACTTACCTGGGATTCCAGACTTGAGAGGCATACTCCGGAGAACGCGTACGTACGTGAAGTACAGCATTGTCATTGTGTTCACCTTTTTTAATTTTTTTTCAGGTTCTGAGTATACCATAAAGCCAAGTTTCTATGTTTGGAAAAAAATACTTGTTTTATTTACAGCTTCACCTAATGTTTTATGGATTTTCAACGCAATTAAAGATAAAAATAGCAGTTGCGGGGCTTTACATTTTTAAATACAAATGGTGACTGTACGTTGCCAACAAAACATCTGCACGTTGAACTTCGCTTAAACTTTCCAGGAACAACTTTCGTCAAAAAATGTTTGGAATACTAATTGGGAGGAACTTTTGACTTTTACAACTCTCGGCATGGTGCAACATTCGTTCGCCAAATTACAATAAAACGGAAAAATATAGACACGAACGAATATTAAATTATTTTTATAAACAATAATTATTAGCCTGAAACCGTAATCCAAATTGAAAAAACCTTCCGAGAAAAGATAAATGTCGCCGACAGGACTCGAACCTGCACCCTTCTGATTGCCGGTCAGATGCTCTACCGTTGAGCTACGTCGGCTTATCGCAAACCCGCCAAGTTAATCAATATATACTAGTGTTCCATTTTAATAATTACTGTTTTTTATTATATTTTCACCTGTAAACAACCAACTTTTTATTAGTATGAGAGAGGCTTGTAACGGCTAAATCCCTCAAATAGATGGCGTCGAGACAAATTATGTCTACATTTTATTGGTGAATTTTTTTTCTCGGAGGGTTTTTTCAATTTGGATGAGTGTTTCAGGCTAATAATTATTGTTTATAAAAATAATTGTTACCCTTTGCGCTATGCACAAAAATCTTGTCTTAAAAACTTTAGTTTATCAATTAATGAATATTAAATTATTTATGTTAGTGTTGCTATTTACTTAACCAAACATTAATCTTTCGTGCCTTTCCTACTTTTTCCAAAGTACTGCTTTTTTTATTAGTTGAATATTTTCTTGGAAAAACAAGTCAATGAAAATTTAGGTTAGGTTTTCCTGCGTATCATTGACATACATAGTAATGTATTGACACACTTTAAAAGTGATATAAAGTCATTATAAAGTAAATTCTAATTCCGGATACCTAATGTAACCTATCCTAATAAATAGTTTTTTTTTTTTTTAATTGTTATCTATTTTTTTTTTTTTTTAATTTAATGTAAATCAAATTTAATAATTGTTTGAAACTCAGTTTGAAAATGGTCTTAAACGTCGAAACAGCTGTCACAATAATAACAAAATACTTGCAGAACTTAATAATAACATTATTAAATTTGACTTACATTAAATTTTTAAAAAAATTAAATGGAGTTCTACGAATTAAACACAAAAACAATAAATATTTTTTTTTTTATAAAAAAAATCTGGTTAGATTTTATTTCGGTCTAGCTTTATTTTGTCGTACTTTTAATGACTTTATATCACGTGTAAAAAGTGTTCCGATTCACAAGTGTGTCATTTATCATAGACCCGTCTAGATTCTATTTGATAGCGCACAAGAGTCACAGCTGACCGGAGCCAGTGAGACAATGGCATCCCCACTTGGGGAATGTTATAAGGCTGAAGAAAGTGAAGGAAGGTGAACATGAGTGAAGGGAAGGGGAAGGATGACACGCAATTTCAACCAACGCAATGTTTCAATTTTAATTCTGAATGGTGGTCTCTCACACGAACGATAAGAAGTACCATTACAGACCAAGCCTATAGATACGAGTACATTGTTACATTTGTTTAAAACATTCACGGACACAAGGTCTATTGACGTCGTGTTAGAGGAGATTTGATATGACACAACGTACATATACGTCTTTTAGTCGGGCACGCGATACGACACAGCGGACAGGGGAAGCAAATTTTACATTGTAGTAATATGACGTATCCTGTCTATATGTGTCACTTTTATACTGGATAGTGTCACACCCAAAGATGAAAGGCAGTTTATATGTTTTATTACTGATTTTTAACGACTACATAAACCACAAAATTTTGTTTCCCTTATAAAAAAAAACACACCATGCGTGGTATCACGAACCTCTGTTTTCCGGCATTTTCCGGCAAGTATCCATAAAAGTGTCAAGTTATAAATGTGCAACACAACCAACCAAACATTTTTTTAATTATTATTTTGGAACTACAAGAATGGTATTACTATGGCAACACAAAGCTACTCATTTTGTTTTTGAAATGTGATCTTGATATTTAAATGTTTTCATATATTTGCATTTGAGAGATTGTTTTCAAGAAAGTTTTTTTTTTTTTAATTTATAAATTTGATCTGTGAAATATGTTTTGTTTTTAATTTATCTAACATCTAATACTTGATTATTGTGATACATAAATTTTTCGGAAATACCAAAAAAAATCGCCTTGCGAGGCATTAAATAGTAAAATAAATCATGAAATTATCTTAGAATATTATGTAGAATCATCTCCATTCAATAAATACATACAATAATCATCTTATGAGCCATCTTGGTGTTGTCACATAAAAAAATTTTAACGATCGCAGCCCCCTCCTTTTTTGTCTACTTTAAAATGTCAGACTGTATTTATGTTAAGACTTTTCAGATAATATTTTATAAAAAGTAAAGAACTCTTTTTTTTTAATATATGAATACCGCACAAGAGTCCCAACTGCTCCCAACCGTCTGGAGCCAGTGAGACTATGGCATTTCCAATTGGGGAATATTGTGAGGCTGAAGATATTGGGGATGGGAAGCAGAAGGGTAAGAGGGAGGTGTGGAAATACCTGGTTATTCAGATCTGGTCACCAAACACGGCTAAAACCCATTTCAAGCAACGTTTCAATTCTGAATGGTGGTCTTTCACCAGGGCGATACTGAGAGTATCTTCCACTCTGGAACGTGCGCAAATACACTATATATTATTTTTAAATGAATTAATTGTGAAACAACACAAATTAATTAAATAAAATTTACTTGCGCACGCCGGGATTTGAACCCGCGACCTTTGGATTCGTAGTCGAGAGCCTTACCTCGAGGGGTCGTCAACATTCAACGTCATTGGCGTTTTCTTTTTAAAAGGTTATTCAATTAATTGTAGCTACGTACTTTGTTTGTAATACTGGACGTTAACCTGCCTCTAGACACTCAAAATACAACGTTATTCCAATTAATTCATATTTCAACGAAATCCTTTTGAATTTGCCCAAGAAGAAAACTTTTGACATGGAACTGAGAGTTTTTTGTAAGTGTATTTATGTAATACATATATGCACGTGATACATAATATTAGGTGCTCAGTGTGCCAATTACTCATATTATGTACTTATATTATTTATCTTATTGATAATATTATTTATTTTATTATCTTCTTTTTTATATCAAAATAACAAATAATGACATCCTCACTGGGATTTCCCGTGCTGAGGATTTCATTTACAAAATATTAAATTACATTATAATAAATTGATGTGCTTGATGAAAAAAAAATTTGGTGTTAGTCTGTATTTGGTATTAATATATTTTTTTATTTATTTCAGATCTCCCTATGTAACGTATCCCGTGTTTTATTTGATTTATAAATTTAAGATGATTTTGTGATTTTTGATGTATTTTGTTGTAGAGTTTACTACCATAATATAAAAAGTATTTTTTTCCAAATATTGTGTTTGTGGTTCCTTGTTGTATGTGTTTTTGATTCTGAGATCTAGCATTTCTAATATATGTGTGATTGTTGTTATTTCTTGTTTTTTTGTATTTATGAATGTAAAGTGGTATTACACACATAAAAGTTATGTGGGCTCGCATTTCTTTGGAATTATTACACAACCATCAAAAAACTATATAATATAATATTCTATAACTATTGAAAAAATATAAAGGAAAAAAAAATCAAAAATTCGTTCAGAACTAAATATCTTTGGTGAAGCGAAAAAATTCATTTTTGATAAGACCGAGTTAGAAGTCATAATGGCTTAATTTTATATTAAATCATTGAAGAAGATTATATATTGACACATCCCAAAATGAACCACGAAACCGAAAAAAACAACAGAAATTAAAAAGATTTCAGTCGCATCTGGGACTCGAACCCAGGACCTCTACCTATCCGGTATAACCGCTTAACCAACTTAGCTAATGAGACCAGTTCAATTTACGCCATTTACACCGATATCATAGTTCAAGTTCAAGACTTGTTAATATTATCCTCCATTTTTATAAATCCCATATTATTGGCTGCTATCCTTATGATGATTGCAAAGTTTCATCCCGAACTCAATTGCAATCGGAACAGAGTTTCGGATATACCTACCCGATTTTATTTATGAGACATCTATTGACTTATTTCACAAGTCTGGAAAGAAATATTCAATTGATTTTTTTATAACTTATTGAAGTTTGTAAACCTCATTGTAATATTTAATCATTGGAGAACATAATGTAAACTACGCGATGGTGAGAAGACATCGATACGCTTTTGGCTATAAAACGGCTGCATTTGGGGTGAAAACAGTCATTAATTGTTTAAAATGTATCAGATTTCTTAACGACTTTTTTTTTCTTCGAATGTCACTTAATGACTTGCACCGACAATATTAAGATATTTTAAGGAATTAATTTCGTAATTCATATCCCTGTGGGTAAACAAAATGAAAATTTTTAAAAATCTACAAAATAAATACATTGCTAAGTAAATAATGTTCGTATTTTATTGTAAAAGTAACAAATTTTTTAAAAGTAGGTAGGTTTTTAATACTTGGGATTTACCCGACCTATCAGAATATTCGACATCTTTTACCCATAAAAATATTTTTTAAAACAAACTTATTCTATATTAAAATCTGAACCAATCGTGTTTAGTTTCCTTCAGACTTAACTATATGTTTTCTTCAGATGATCATTTAGAAATTTTAAAATATACACATATTATAAATAATACTTACGCTGCAGGGTGCTCGTAGTGTCATATCCTCCTAGAAGGAGACGTTTTACGTCCCCTGTAGTACGAGGAACTCATTCGCACATGTTTTTATTACATCCACTTTAATTATTTATTAATTTAAAACTCAAGTTTATCATACGATGGTTATTTATCACGGTTAACTAACTACACTTAGTCCACGTTAAAAATGTTTATTTTTACTTTCACTTAATGTAAAATATTTTTAATCTCACAATTTTTTTTCACTAAACTTTACAAAATGTCATTTTCTCTTTGTAATTAATTATTATTGAAAACAAATTGATTCCAACTTTCTGAAACAATGCAAACAATTCCTGAACTGAATAAATCTGAACTTACTGATAAAGTTAATGAATTTCAAAAGTTACCTTATTCAGAAAAAAATAACTTTTCTCACTAACGTTATTTTATCATAATTTAAACACATTTTATGGAAGCAATTGGTAAAGTAGGGATCGCCATAATGAGAGCCAACTACCAATAGGAGATAATATTAAAAAAATGTTTTAAAAAAAAAATACATTTTAAACAAATTTTAACGTTTTTCTGTGAAACAACACCATAAAAAAAAAATCTTACTGAAATTAAAAGCATAAAAAATTACCTTGCAATTAGTTTTCTTGGGAATTCTAAGTCTTAGTATTATCGGAACGCGTCGTAATGCCTGGTTTCATGTAATTTTTCTATCAGTATGAAAAATGGTAATTTTATACGGTTCGCTTACGCCTACATCAATTACGTATAATTAACAATTCGCTTCATCGCCATTCTTCGAACAGCCCGCCTGAAAGGCAAACAGCAATAAAATACCTTTCCGCACCTCAACGTATCACCGCTTTATATTCACTTAAATCCTGCCTCAGGCTGGGAAATATTACGTAGAGGGAAATGCGAAGGAAAATCCGTCGAAAAACGCGTGCGCTCCGCTACAACGCTCAAACCAGACTGAAGCAAAACTGAAGCCAGCCAGACTGATCATAAGATTTGACTGGGTACACCCTTAACTACAGCGCCAACCAGCAAAACCTCAATTTCAATCATGCAAAATAACGACACCTAGTCAAAAAGTAACTAACATTTAATGGGTGTTTAAATGAAATATTTTTTTTTGTATTGAAGTGTGCTTTTTACAAAATTGAATTGATGCGTTTTTGATGATAAGAAAAATGTGCGCGTGGGTAATTTTTTTTTTAAGAACCAGTTTATACATTAAATAATTACGTAATCATGCCTTTTTGGAATAGTCCTTTATGTAACGACCCGTGTAAATGAAGCTATCTGTTTTTTTTACGTAACGCTGCCATTTTCCTCGCATTAACTACCTTTAAAAATGTCGTCATTATGAACGTGTAATTTATTTCATCCCGGCTTTTTTTTATCTGCCACGATGTGTGTTTTTTATGCTATGGGGCTTAAGGTAGCGGAGAAGGGCAAGAGACGAAGAAGAGGAAGGTGGAAATTCGGGCAATAAATACGACAGAACCCATTTCGACCAACGCATAAATCGATTCTGAACGGCTGGTGCACGCTCACCAGGGCAATACTGATAGTATACGGTTCGTTTTGCGATATTTAGAGCACAGGCGTCAAGTGTTAATGCTGTCATTGTTCTACCGGTATTTCAATGAAAGACGGACTGAGAAACTAGCGTTATTAATTCCTTTGGCGCCGGTGCATAGTCGGGAAACACACAAAAACACGAGCCCAACATCTGTATACGGTTGACGTTTGTCACTTGAGAACGGGTCGTTTCTACGACTCACGACTGTGAAACTGTGAAACGTTTGGCCGGTCTCTGTGTTTCCTCCTTCCTAAAGCATTTTCTTTTCAAGACCTATGTTCACTCCTTCTTTGCCTAAAAAGATCCTCCACACAGCTACCTTAAAGGCCCTGAGGGAAATTATTTTTCTCGTGGTCTTCTACGTGTAATTAATGTAATAAATAAATAAATATGCATTTTCGTAGAAAGCAATTACTTTGTAGTTTGACATATTTATTAGATAAAACAAACACTTCGTTTTAAATCACTAATTTATTTTTTAAATTATCACCAACCGGTTTCGCTTATTTCAAGATTCATCGGGGTAAATCTTTAAACTAAACAAAAATACATAGAGTGAACTTATGTATAGTTGTGATACACAAATGAAGGAGACACAATAAAAAACGAGATATGCTTAATATAATATTTGTTTTTTGCTATTGCCGTGTTTCAAACCTGCACCATCCAGATCCGGAGCCAAAGAGCCTACCACTCTGCCACGAAGTGTGCCTTTTCGACTCCCATTTTCATAATGTAATTTATTTAATTGTTGGCAAAGTAGTAAGTGCGCGAATTTAATTTGCATTTTGGCTCCTGTCCAATATTCCCCACACAGCCTCCTGGCTCCTGCAACTCTCCCGTGACCCAGAAAAGCAACATTCTCTCTGACTCGACTTCAAGCTGGTGCATTCGGCCATGTCATAGTTTTACTCCTCTAAAAGGATAGTGTCTAACGGCCGCTCTTCCCAACCCTACTGAGCAGCTGTTGAGACGAAATTTTGCTTCAACGCTGTTCAAGTGCACAAATACGCTCTTTCCAACGAAATTCTCGATCAAATTCACGATCAATTTAGCATATCGATTTTTGTGGATTAAGTTCCGCTCAACAGAGGACTGGTTACAAAAAGTGTCAACAGGGTGAAATTTTTTTTCCGAAATATCAAATGTCATTATTGGTTCGCGATCTATTTTACGCGATTCAAATCTTCGAGGAGAAAGATTTTTTTCCGTTTTAGAATGTTTAACATGATTATGCATGTTTCAAATAAAACCGAAGAGGACATAACTTATTTTACGTATTATAAGCTACGTTTTTTTATTATTTTTTCACGGAGGAGAAACGTCAAATGTAAAATGTACGAAACGATTAATGTACTTTATAAAAGAGGGCGGGCACTATTTTATTGTCTATGAAAATGGGCGGACGTCTTCGTAGATAATTTTGGATGATCAACAAAAAAAACGCTTGGAAACAGGCGAACACAGCGTTGCTCAGCCAAACACTTAGCTGATCGGTGCCTCAGATTGATCATTCGAAAAGTTGGGAAGAACGGGCGTTAATGTTCGTCAAAAGCAGTGAATAGATAATATCAAATACCCTAGAATATGTTATGATAATACGCGCAGCTCCTGACATTTGGTAGCAACATACTACGTATCTGTAATTTTTATTTTAGGTATTCTTTAAGGGGAACGGCTGCGCTGCATGTTTGATACAAAACATAATTTTGGATTTGAGGCCAAAATACTCATCCAAACTGAATGATCTATTTTTTTATTGTAGGTTTAGTAAATATCTAGTACAGATGAAAAGTATTTTATTTATTTTGTGCTGTTGAACGCAATAACGAGTCGTAGAAGCGACCCGTTCTCATATAATTAATGTCAACCGTGTTGGGCGCATTTGTTTGTATGTACCGGTGCCGAAGGGATCAATGACGTTATTCCTCAGAGAATATTCCATTAAAACTCCGATAGAACAAGGACAGCATTCCTACCTGACGCATGTGCTCCAAAGATTGCAATCCGTTTGTTAAGATAGGTGAATCTATCAAACGTTCCGCCCGTTTCTGCACAGAGTCAAGGGTTTTTTCAGATATTTTAGGCCTCCCGACCAGAGGTGGCTGCGAAATTCTACAATGGAGGGCATTTGCGATTTGTACAGGGTCAACAGTTGTGTACTATTAAAGTATCTGCGGGCTCTGCACAGCACGCCAAACTTCTAAATATACTTATTGTTCGAATTGAGAAAAAAAAATCAAATCAAATATATAATTCTTCTTGGAGTCTCATAGTTTGAAAATCTACTCCCATTAAAAACAATGCATTAACGAGTGCGCAATATTTCACTTGGCACTCTCGTCTTGTAAGGAAATTCACTTTGATCGCTTCCGTTGTCTCCGGAGTTTTCAATTAATCCACTAGCAGATAACGCAGTCATGTAAATAGACTACCTACTTTAATCAAAGAACGTATGAATCTCTTGGAGCGACTAGGCAAAGAGAAAGACGTCCTGAGGAGGCTGGAGCAATCAGAATTATTGATGTGAGAATATCGGAGATAGCACGCTCGGGGCAAGAAGTTTGTGACATGAAAGTGTTCAGAATCTAATTTATGGCCGAGTGTCTCAGATCGCAGTTTTTGCAACTGTATGGAATGATCAAAGTTCGCAAACCAAATAACCAATCTTTCTAAGTGGACCGTCTCCCAAATACGAACTTTGTTATTCTTCTGTATTTAGATAAATAATATTGTACACAAGCGAAAGCCTAAGTCAATAGTGACGGGAAAAAATATGTTTTTCGATATTACGAAGCCGAGCAAAAAAAAACATTTCTTATTTCAAAAGAATGATTAAATTCGTTCCATACCCTTTCAACATCTTCAAATTCTCACCTGATTTGGTTGAAAGCACTAAATTTTGAAAAAACACCCCCACCGCATTTTGTTTCCATCCCGTGTTTAATCCCTGTCCCCACACCAGAGGCGTGCCGTGGCGTCCATAAATTATCCATTATTATTTTTACTGTATTATTGTTTTTCCTGCTATTATATGTTTTACACCTATGTCCGTATTATAATTTTTTTTAACAAAATACGTAAAAGCCCCTGATGGGAGTATTCAACAAAATAAATAAATAATAAATTAATTAAAAAAATAATCATTGAAGAAGATAATATTAACATAACCTAAATGAAAGATGAAACCGGATAAAAGGACAGAAACTAAAAATATTTCAGTCGCATCTGAAAGATGACACAAATTGGTGGATGACGCAGTGTGGAAGATGACACAAATTGAACTTGTCTCATTAGCTAAGTCGGTTGAGCGTTGCCCCGGATAGGCAGAGGACCTGGGTTCGAGTCCCAGATGCGACTGAAATATTTTTAGTTTCGGTCCTTTTATCCGGTTTCATCTTTCATTTAGGTTATGTTAATATTATCTTCTTCAATGATTAAATATTACGATGAGGTTCTTAAATCTCAATAAAAATAAATAATAATTAAAAATTGAATTAAAAAATACTTTAATTTTTTTTAGAAAAAGCGTTAATAATGAATTAAATAGAAATAATATTTTATTTTTTTTTAAATAACTATCTCTTGAATTTATTTTCATATTAATATAAATAATGAAAATAATTTCTTTTTTAATTTCTAACATAAATTCGTCATTCAATGTTTTATAATTTTTATTTATTTTTTATTAACATCTTTAATTAATTACTTACCTACGTCAAGTTACCTTAAATGATGCAAGTCGTGTTTGAATTTTTTTATGGTTTCAAGTATAAAACTTATAAATAACCTGAACTCCGTCATTCTTTCCTTCTTTTCTCCCAGTAATAACAATTAACTGTAGATTGATGTAAGGCGAGCTAGAACATTTATTGTATTTATCGTAAATATATCAAACGCAAATAGCAAAATCATCTAAGGAGTTCGCATCCCACCTTCGTTAAATATACTCGGTTTATGCAAATCATCATCCAACAAGTAAGGGATTTACAACCTTGGGCCAAACAGAGGACTGTGGCGCAGAACGATGGCATTTTCATGTATACGTATAAATTTTTAAAACGACTAAATGTGATATTTTGATTTCCAATCAAAACGACATGTTCGTTTTTATCGTGAATATGGCGTTGTTGACGTCACTCCGGCCAACGTCTGTGATAGCCGTCTTACCAGCCAATAGCGTTTTCTATATCTTCTAATAACGTTGTAGCCAGTTCGAACCGCTTAG
>JAHDVE020004739.1:0-26632 GCA_022606495.2 Halesus radiatus | reverse complement strand
TTACGAGTAACAAACACTCTTACTTACGTATTGTTTCTTTGCATGTTACATTTATGATTTATAATTCCATTTTTAAGCCTCATTAGGAATATCGATGTTAACAATTTCATAAAACAAAATATGTATGTAATTTTATGTTACGTTTCTAGTAATTTCTTAATTCAAATGTTGGTTATGTATGACTATTATGCAGACATTCAAATAATATGTTTATGTGTGAAATAGACATAGAACTGAATTTCGAATGCTACATTCTACATCACGGGTGTAAGCTGATAATTTTTTTACCTTAAGTGACCAAAGTACGACAATCATATTTTTTGCTTGCCACTTTGAGAGCTCTGCAACGTGTCTATGTCTGTTTGTAATATCATTGCCCAAACATATACAGAACTGGACCAACCGGTTTATGGCTGAGTGGTCCAAAAGTGTTGGGTTCGCATTCGGTTGTTGCGGGTTCAATCCTCTGCTAGCTAACTCCTCATCTATCACTACACAGGCAACATTTTTCGCTTATAATTACGGTAGTAGAAGGAATTAAAATTTTGTCAGTTTTTTCCTAATGTGGGAATGTTTGTCTATCTTTTAAAAATTAATATAATTAAAAATAATCTAATATTATTTATTTCAGATGAATCGATCAACGAATCCAGTAGTTTTGCTCGCATTGAGCTTATAGAAATACAGGAATCAGAAGACAAAGATACAGAAATGCAATCCACATCAAAATCAGAGCTACACGAATCCCGAACACGCGGTTATAACTTTTCTTCGGAGGATTGCATAAAGCTAATAGATATTGTTAATAAATACAAATATATTATCGAAAGCAAGACGAAGAACACTAGGCATCGGAAGGTGAGGGATATAGCCTGGCAGAAAATCAAAGCTGAATTCAATAAAGGCTCAAAAGCAGACAGTTTTAAGACCACCAAAAACTTGAAAATTAAATATAGAACCATTAAAGAAACTGTCCAAAAGAAATGCAATCTGATGGAAACGGAATCCATCTTTACAGAGCCTCTGGACCCTTTGGAGTCCAAGGTTAGGCGAATGATGAGTCAATGCGCCAATAAGTTACCAAGCTATGGCCATGATTCTGGTGCAGTCCTTTTAGGTAAGTAATATTTGAACCTCATGAATATGTACAGGTCAATTTTTACCTTATTTTTTTTGTGTTATAAATGTATTATGTACACCAGTGGTCCCCAACCTTATTGTCGCCGCGGACTGGTCAACGTTTGATAATTTTACTGCGGCCCGCTTAGGGGTGGGGGGGGACACATTGAATCTTAATATTTTAGATTGTTTTGATTTAATAATTTCAATTGAATCGTGTTTAAACATCCTTTCAAAATAAAATACAGTTGCACCGAAAAATGAATATAAAGAGATTTAACATTTTAACTTACTAGAACGCTAAATCAATGAGAACCCTAAGCTTGTTTCTTTGCAATGAGATGGTTTCATTTGGGGGTAATAGAAGATGACACCCGAAGTGTGTTGCTTATGCCCAGTTTATTCCGTTGTTTTGTTTTAGTTGCTGTCACTGCAGAAGACCCTGCTTCACACAGATAGGATGTCGGAAATGGCCATAGGGATTTAAGTGCTATGGCGGCATTCTCAGGGTATTCCGCCATGATTTTAATCCAGAACACCGGCAGAGTTGTTGTCTCGAATGTAGTTTTAAGGCTGCCCTCATTTGCAATATCCAGCAGCTGATCATCTTCTTTCGCAGGCATGCTAGATTCGCCTGGTTTGTTGACAAATTTTTAAGCAGGCCCTTGCGCGGCCCGGTACCATTTGATCCACGGACCCGGACCGGGCTGCGACCTGGGGGTTGGGGACCACTGATGTACACCACAGTTGGTCACTTAGCAACGCTTGGATAGTACACCGAGCACAGTTGTTTTCTGTGGTGCTTTGGATATATATGTTTGGTTTTTTAATTAACTTTAAAGAAATCTGTATCTAGGTACAAATGAACAGAAATAACACCAAGGGGTTGAAAGGTCTTGTAGTGTAAATTGACAATATCAGTTTTTCTTAAATCTGTATAGATTACACTTCTATTGATTTTCTGTTCTTTAAAGTTTGTAATCAATTATTGAATTTATGTCATTTGTTTTAGTCGATTCAAGCAAAGAATCAAGCGGCTATGCTCATATGGAATTTTTAGAAATTCCAGAATCAGAAGAGGATGATATAGAAATACAACCTTCATCAAGAACAAAGTTGGATGATGTTCCAACAAAAAATGATAATTTCACTGCAGAGGAAAGCGAGATGCTCGTAAATCTCGTGCACAGATACAAAGATGTCATCTATAACAAGAAAAATAGGATCATACGGTGGTCAAAGGAGGAAGCTTGGCGGAAGATCAAAACTGAGTTCAATTATGGTTTATCCAACAGTTTTAGGACCTCTAGAGGGTTGAAATCGAAATATAAAGCCATTGAAGAGGCTGTGCGGAAGAAATGTAGTTTGTTGAAAGCAAACTCCGGTTTTGCGGAGCCTTTGGAGCCTTTAGAATCCAAGGTTAAGCAAATGATTAGTCAGTATCCTAATAGGGATAACCTTGATTCTGGTGGGTATGAGAAATATAAATATTTTTGCTTTGTTTCTGGTAGAGATGTATCCGTAAATAATATGTACAAGAGTTTGGGAAAATACTTTTTCTGTGTTAAATATTTTTATCATGACTTCGTTTTGTTATTCAAACCTTTCGAAAGCAGATTTTAAGCTCTCAACTGCCCTCCACACTAGTGACCAAATTCTTGTAAAAATATTACCAAATCTCAGATTACATTGAAGATTTGCAATTTTGCTAAAAAAAATCGAAATTGCGATTCTTCTGCTGTGAAAAAATGCATTTTTGTATCGATTTCAACATTTTAATTTCTAATTTAGTTCACCTTATGATGAACATCTTAAATCAGTCGGCTCTTTCATGTAGCTGTGAATGTTAGGATTTTTTTACAATTTATGGTTATTATATATGCGCTATATAAATGCTTTGTTATTATTATTATTATCTTCAATTAAATCTCAATTTTCCTAATACTTTTACATGCATTTGGTGAAGGGTGGTTATGTTATAATAATGAATGAGATTTTTATTTATATTTTTTCAATTGACTACTGTTTTTTCAAAAACCATTATATTTTGAGAATTTAAAACTAGGCGTGTGAATGATTATTAACCTTTTAACTGCCGGAAGGTATTTAGTGTGGATGTACCGGCAAGCCACGAATTTTTGAGCAAAAAAAAATTAATAAAATAATCCTTCCTGAAATATATTAAAAATCTATACTAAAAACTTACCTAATATGTACATTGTATGTCATTTGTGTTGCCGTTTACCCAGAAAAACACCTCAAATTTTTCACAAAATGCCCATTGTCAAAAATCGTCATTTAAAACAGCGTGTTAACGCGCTAATTTTGTATGGCCGGCCTCCTGAGCACTGCTACCTAGAGCGCGTAAACACGCTTATGGCACAGAAAGAGTTAAAAAATAAATTAATATTGTAGTTCAATTTAAAATCAATGTGTAATGTATTTCTTTTATTTTTATCTTCTTTTCAAAAATAATTACATATTCTAAAATATCGAGTTTTGAAACAAAACTTGCACTCGAGTGAATTGCATGTTTTGAAAAAAAAACGTGAGTTTTTGATATATTTTAAAGCTGATTTGTTGCAGGTTTTGTTAAGATTTTGTCGACGAAATCAATGCATCTCAAAAGCAGCAAAAATAAATGAAAAAAAAAACTTACATGTGAGCGAATAGCGAGTTTTGAAAAAAAAAACAGCCCCCAATCAAATTATTTGAATATCTTATTGTGAAGCTTATTTGTTTTGCATTTCATTTAGGATTGGTTAATATTATCTTCTTCAATGATTAAATATTACGATGAGGTTTATAAGCTTCCATAAGTTATTAAAATAAATTGAATATTCCTTCTAGGCTTGTAGAAAAAGTCAATAGATATCCCAAATATAATTTAAAAAATCGGATAGGTATACCCGAGACACTATCTAGATTGCAATCATATTCAGGTAGAACTTTGTTATCATCGTAAAGATAGCATCCAATAATATGAGAATTAATGGAGGATAATATTGACAAGTCTTGAAGTTGAGGTATGATATTGATGAAGATGGTGTAAGTGAACTAGTCTCATTAGCTCAATTGGTAGAGCAATTGTCACGGTAAGACAGAGGTCCTGGGTTCGATTCCCTTTTTATTTTCTATGGTTTTTTCGGTTTCGTGTGTCATTTAGGATTTATTAATATTATCTTCTTCAAATATTATTTGATATTTGACCGGTATTGTTTTTTTCATCGAAAATATAGAAAGTTTTCTACGATTTTTATTTAAATTTCTTCTATTCCAGATGATTCGACTGATGACTACAATGAATTAGTAGAGTCGCATGAATCAGGAGACGATGTTATTGAATTACAGCCTTCAACACCCAGAACAGATAGAAATCGAATTCGAATGCGCAGTAGTAACTTTAATCCCGAGGAAAGCGAGAAACTTGTAGACCTCGTTGTTAAATATAAAAATACCATTGAAAGCAAGGGGAATAATATCAGACAATGCAAATTGAAAGACAAAGTCTGGCGGAAGATTGAAACTGAATTCAATGATTGTGTTTTTGAAAGTTTTAGAACCGATAAAGCGTTGAGAATGAAATATACTTCAATCAAAGGTATTTTACGTAAGAAATGCAGTTTGTTAAAAACAGACCCTATCAACGCAGAACCCCTGGATCCGTTGGAGTCCAGGGTAAATGAAATGCTCCAAAGTAAATTCCCCGATAAGGCGCCAAACATTGATCTTGACTCCCATACAGGTAAGACAAATTTTTTCTTATTCTTTCTGATTATAAGGAAAGGGAAAAGATAAGAAAACATCAAAAAGATAATAAAACATTTATTACCCCATGATCCTTGTCTATCCTACATTCTTATATGAGGCGCTGAGAACCAGACAGGGTTAAGCGCCATTTGACTCAAATTTAATCTTTATGTTAGGTTTTGTAGACAACTGTAATATCTTCGTGCCGCACAGACTCAGCAGTCAATATTGCAGCGACAAGTTCAGAAAACATCATGTTAATTGTATGTCATAGACGGAATCTGTAATAAAATAACTGCCATAGGAACTCAACTGCCTAATTAGTATGAAATAACAGTTGGTGAAATCGCACGCTCTTTTATGTCTTAATATTTAACGATTTTTGTTAACAAAACATGAGTTTCGCTACTCGATAATCACGTGTAAGTAGGAACATGGACCATGGAAATGAAAACGAAATTAATAATCGTAAAAAACGTAGTTTTCTAGCATTTTAAACCATAATGGGAACAGAGGTGAAATGTTGGAAAAATGTTAATATTTTAGATATTATTGAAATATTAATGTCGGTAAAAACATTGGTTTTCAGTTTGCATTATGTTGTTATTTAAATAAATCAGTAACAAGGAAAAGTTTATTATTTAGATTCTATAAAACTACAAATTAATTTTTTTGTCGCTTAAGTTTTTTGGCATCAACAAAATCAAAATGGATTGACGAAGTGAAAGGATTAACAAAATTCTCAAAAACTTTAAAAAGATTTTTCTCAAAACTATTCAAAAGGTGTATTAGCCTCTCTGGTTCTCAGTGCCTCATATTGTCTCTAGATTGTTGTGCATAATTAACTAAGTAGCTAACCATCACGCCGTTTCCATGTAGAGGTAGGCAGAGAGGACAGACCGCCAAACAACTTGATTTGGAATTCACTTCTTGCATCATTCACATTCATACATTCTCTTCTCTTATTCTGACTTCTGACTTGGCCCGACTCAAGTATTTGATTTACTTGATCGTGCCATGTCTTCCTCGGGTGTCCCCGAATTCTTCTTCCATTCACATTCGCGTCATATATTCTCCTTACACTCCTTTCTTTGTTCATTCGCTCTACATGCCCAAACCATATACCCGTCCCTTTCTTAATCTTACTCATTACACTTTCATCAGCCTTGCATTCTTTGCAAATTTCAACATTTTTCACATGATCATACATGGTTTTACCACACATTCGCCTCAGAGATCTCATTTTTGTAGCATTCGGTCTACTTTCACCCTTCCTCTGCCAGTCTCAGGAATGGTGAATCGCGGTACCGTATGCTTTGTTTGGTTTTAATATGATGTGGTCAATACAAGAGGCAGATACAGGTTGAGAGTTTTCGTTATATCTTAATCTTGTTGGTAGATTAACTGCACTGATCAATCCATGATGCAACAGAAGTAATTGGTATTCATCACATTGCGGGTGTTTCTGTCCAGTATTTTTTCGTTCGTTCACACGTTCCGAACATCTCGTAATTGGGTTAGCCATCATCCAGGGAGTGAAGAAAGGGAGATGTGTCTCTTATTGACGGTGATCTGTATATCCCTAAAACTGAGATGCCATTACTAATGTTTATGAGGAAACAGTTAGCGTCTTTGAGTTGAATTTCCTTTACGATTCCTTGGATCTCATTTGTAAGATAAATTATCACTCCGTCATTCTGATTTTTATGTTGCGTGGAGTTTTTTTTTTGAAAGAAAAACAAATATTCCCTGGTTACAAATAACCTGACAATAGTTGAAAATCTCCTACTACCATCACAGTAAGCGGAAGATGTTTGCTTGTGTCGTAATGGAGGATTTAGCCAGCCGAGGAATTGAACTCACGACGCCTGGGTGAGACCCAAACGCGATGCCAACACAGCCATTGACCGGTCAAGTTATACACCTTGTAGTTGTCTAGATGTTTTGGTGGATATGTATTTTTTTATGACACTCTGAGTATGATGATGTCGATATCCTCATCAAGTTGCTGTAGCATCACCGTCAGTTCTAAAAAAATTTTATTGATGCTTCATATATTCTGGAGGAGAATTTTTAATGTTTTGGTTTTTTGTTTTCTATGAAGTAATTAAGTTCTTGAGTTGTTGAAGTTGTAATGGTATCGGGAGAAGAGTTATCAAATTCGATATCAGCTAAAGGATCCATTTCTGGTATAAGTGTCTATTATTGTGGATGGTTATAGAAAATGTGGCTTGTTTACAGGATTTTACTTCCAAGGTGGTTATGATTTTTATTTCAGTTATTAGCGAGTCTTCAGATTTTCCATTTTTGAACCAAATGAATTTTAAATTTTTTTCTTTTGCCCTTATTTTGCTATTCCATAAAAGGTTTTCGTAGTACGGTGTCAGGACTTCATTTGCATAAACGTTTTTTATTAATATCATTTTTATTTATTACAGATGAATCAACCAATGGGTCAAGTAGTTCCACTCGTATGCAGTTTCTAGAAACGCAGGAATCAAGTGAGGACGACACGGAAGCGCAATGCACAGCTCGAAGCAGATGTCAGAACTACTCCCTAGAGGAAAGTGAGAAACTTATAGAACTCGTTGATAAGAATATAGACATCATTGAAAACAAGAAAAGTGATAACAAACACTGGAAGCTAAAAGATATGACCTGGCAGCGTATTAAAACTGAATTCAACGATAGCTTTTCAGACAGTTTTAGGACTACCAAAATGTTGAGAACGAAATATGAATCCTTAAAAAGAATTGTTCGTTTGAAATGCAGCTTGCTACGAACGGACCCAGCCAAAACAAGACCTCTGGATCCCGTGGAGCTGAAGGTGAGGCGAATGATCTGTGAATTTTCCGACAGGACACAGGATAGTGATCTTTATGTTGATGCGGGAATATTGTGTAAGTAAATATAAAGTTGTAATATAAACGTATAAATTTGTTCTGAACCACTTTAATTTAATATAATAATCTCGACCGGTTTCAGAAGTACCCTTCCCTCATCGGGAATATATTAAAACTAAACTATGATATACATGAATAATTAGGTATTGGAGTGGGAGCCAACCAAAGGGGACGGGGTAATTAGGGTTGTTTTCGGAAGAACAATGCGATTCATTGGAAAAATAAATTTCTTTGGTTATTCAAAATACTAAAATTATTATTTAGGGATTTTCTAATTTTCAGTGCTTCTAAATTATCTGGCCTTTATTATTACGGTACAGAATTTGAACCCTCCTGTATCTTTATTAAAAATATGATCGGTTGAAATGAGATGATTGACAAACTTTGAAAAATTATTGTTATTAACTTTTTGTAACTATAGTACGTATGTATTTTTTTATTAAAACCCCTATTGTAATGGAAATTCAACGACACCACTGTCTGTATCAATATGTCCCTAACTAATTCTTTGAATTGAGCCCCTAATTCTTTGACCGTTAGGGGCCGAATTGCATTTGTATAGCGCAATTTTGTAACATTCCACCTTAAGTGCGGTTTTCGTAACCGCTCTACTCATGAACGTATGTGATACGGCCGCTATATTATTGCCCAAACCCAATAAGCCGTATCCCATACGTTCAGGTACAAAAAAACTATACCCGAAACCCACGAAACATTCATATACGTCAAGTTTGTTCCTGCGTCATCTCGTTTAGTATTTCGAGGTCAGCCGAAACTAATGGATGTGTTCAGGTATTTTCGTCTCTCCCATACAAGTTGGTATATTGTAAACACGTATTGTTATTGCGAAATCTAAGGAAAAAAAGCCAATTTTTTTTACCTGCTTTTGAATATTAACCCAAAGGACGGGCGGTTAAATATGTATAGTTAAGAGTTAAAAACAATGTAATAAACTATTGTACATCCAATATGTATCTTTATATTTAGGAAAAGCAGAAGGTGGAATGTTACAAAATTGTGCTATACAAATGCAATTCGGCCCCTTCAAGTCAAAGAAACATTTAATGATCATTCCGATTATAAATACAATATGAAAATAATATACATAAGTATAATGAGAATGAATGGAAAATCATATCAAAATTCTTAAACTTTATTAGTTTAAAAACATTAGTGCCGGAAAAAAAAACCATTTAGGGAACGTAACAGTATTTGTATTTTGACTCTGTAAAAATCTCAAAAATGAGACATATTTCTTTAACTCTAAGCGGCCGAATTTTATTATTACAATTTGCGCCCTTGAGGTGATTTTCCCACGAAAATGGTGCTATAGAAGTAATCCAATTATTAATCTATTATATGGGGAATATTTTCCGGGAAATCATTTAATCATATTACTCAAAAAATTGTTTATTTCAGGTGACTCAACCAATGAGTCGAGTAGTAATTCTCAAGTTGAGTTCACTAGATCACGGAGGTCACGTAGGGACGACACAGAAACGCAATCCGCTGCCCGCAAACGCTGTATCAATTATACCGCAAAGGAATGTGAGAAGCTTATAGACATCCTACTCAAGTATGAAGACACTGTCGAAAGTAAGAAGAATGACATCAGGCAGTGGAAACTGAAAGACATAGCTTGGGAGAAGATCAAAACCGAGTTCAATGATGCCTTTCCAGACAGTTTCAGGTCCAGCAAAATGTTGAGGTCAAAGTACGATACAATTAAAAAAGGTGTTCGGGTGAAATGCAGCTTGTTACAAACTGACCCCACCAAAACGAAACCTCTAGATCTCTTTGAGTTAAAGGTCAGGCGAATTATCAATAAATCTGAAGGGGTGTTGGATGATGATCTTGATTCTAATGCAGCAATACTGAGTAAGTAAAAATGTATTTTCATTCCATTAATGCTCAAACAATATGTACATATCGACGGTCCCAACGAACAATATCAGATGTGCAAATAGTAACTTCTTATTAGAGCTGTTTAAAGTTTGGTTTCTATGTGTTTAGAGTTTCACGTCTACATTTTTATTGTTTTCGAGATGAAGAAATACGGTGTTGTTTTTGATATTTTGCTTAAACCGCTATTTATTTCATTGGAAAAACATATTATTGCAACTACTACAGCTCTTATGCAGAGTTGCCAATTTACACATCCGACATTGTTCGTTGGAACTGTCAATATGTAAGTATTACAAAAACATCCTAGAAAACAAAAAAAAACAAACCCGTAACCTTCTGTTTGGCATGTGTGTGTTTACCATTTCTGCCACCGAAGCCCTATTCAAGAAACTTGTTTTCTTCAATCACATATTTCTTGAAATCATATTTTTACAACTTATTTTTCGTGAGAGGTTTGTTTTGTAAGTGAAGATTCTATCCCGAACTCGGATAGTTTCCTTGACACCGTCTAATTTGGAATTTAGATCAATTTTAATCATTTGAATTTTGAGACATTTTCCAAAGCAGGTTACATTCCCACCGCAACACATAATTAATTTTCACATAATTTTTCCTGTTCTTTTAACCACTTCATGTTCGGTTTTTTTTTCACAAAAATAGATCTAAAACATCAGGTTATTTTATTTTTTATTTAAAGAATTTACACAGTTTAAAAGTTGTCCAGTTTAAAAAACAAAACAGAAGCAACAAAAAATGTAAAAAAACTTAATCTAATATAAAAAAACAAGTCTAACTATAATAATAAAAAATAAAACAAATCTAACTATGATAAGTTAAAACATAAGAAACGATTTGCGTAAACCTCTACAAGCGTCAAGTGGCAACTGGCGAGCTCAGTTCATTTGTTTATCGTATGTAACGCAAACAAGTGGAAACACGCGAGCGGTGCTCGAGTTGGCGCTATACGACACATGCGCCGCTCGCGAACTCTGCTCGTTCAAAAGCATGAAGTGGCTAAAGGGCTTTCGATGTAGAGAGTATTACTTTGTTGATCGTTGTATTCGATGAATTTTATAACAATGGATTAACAAATGTTTTTTTTCTCTTCATTTCAGTGGAATTGTTTAATGATTCCAATAGTAATACTGAAATGGAGTTTGTAGAAGCACAAGAATCGGATGACGATGAAATAAGAAAGCGAAATGCAGCCCGCAAACGATCTCTTAATTTTACTTTAAAGGAAAACGAGAAGCTTGCAGACCTCGTTTATAAATATAAAGAAATTGTCGAAAGTAAAAAGAATGATCTTGACCAGTGGAAGCTGACAGATCTAACGTGGGAGAAGATTAAAACTGAATTCAATGATAGTTTTCCAGACAGTTTTAGGAGCAGTAAAATATTGAAATTAAAATACGAAAAAATGAAAAAAGTTGTCGGGGATAAATGTAACTCGCTCAGAGCGAACCTCACAAAAGTAAAACCTCTTGATCCTTTTGAGATCACAATCAGCCGAATTTTAAGTGAATGTCCAGATGGGTTTATAGATGATGATCTTGGTTCTGATGCGGAAATGTTAGGCAAGTAAACATTTTGTTTTTTTATTGATTTTTATGAACAACACTTGTTCAATATTTTGGTTCACCAATAACTCGGCTAATAACCGGTCTATGTTTTATTTATTTCAGAGGAGGCATATGAGTCAATTATCGAGTTTATAGATCCACAGAAAATTGGAAAGGATGATGTGGAAATGAGACCGGCGACAAGAACAGCCATAGACCCGACTCTTAACTCGGAGATAATCATCAAAGAAGAGCTTCTGGATTTCCCGCCTCCGTCGGATACACCCAATGTCACTCAACCCCAAAAGTCTAGTTCCAAAGAATCAAGAAAGGAAAGGGATGTATTAGACATTCAGTTGGAACTGCTTGCAAGACAAAAAAGAATATTGGAAGACGAGTATGCAGAAAAAAGAAGGGAATGGAAGTTTCGGGAGGAGGAGAGGGATGAAAAGAGGAAGGAATGGGAATTCATCAAGTATGAAAGAGAAGAAAAGAAGAAAGAATGGGAATTCAAAGAATATGAAAGAGAAGAGAAGAAGAAAGAATGGGAGTTCAAAGAATATGAAAGAGAAGAGAAGAAGAAAGAATGGGAATTCAAAGAATATGAGAGAAGGAGTAAAGATGGAATGAACGTCAGTAGCTTGATACGCAATGGACATTTATGAAATTATAAAGATAAAATAGAAATGTACATTTTAAATTTTAAATGTCCTTTTTATTTATGTGACACCATCCAGGAGTGCCCAGAGTCAGTGGAACCGTGGCTCCCCCAATTGGGAAATTTTGCGATGCTGAAGAAAATTTGGGGGATAGGGAACAAGAAGAGTAGGGTTGGGAAGCTCATGGTTTTTCCCCTCAGGTTTCTTAACATAACTGAAGCCACCGGAGGTAGATGGAATGAGAAGAACATAGAAAAGAGGAAGCTGGTTATTCAGATCTGATCACCAAACACGGTTAAAGTCAAATTAAGCAACGTTTCGATTCTAATAGGCGGTCTTTCACCAGGACAATACCAAGAGAATTTTATTTAAAAAATAACACACTTAAGAATAAGTACATTTTTTCACGCACCAGTGCGCAAATGCGTCCACAGCCCGCAACACTGTAAATAACTAAACGCGTAAAAAATAAATAAATTAATATCTATTAAAATCTTAAGCTTTTTAAGGTCATGTTATAAATATTCTCCACTCCTAAAAATTATAAATATTTCAATAAATATCAACTCTTCTTGTGCCACCAATCTTCTAATAAATGTAAGATCAATAGAAAAGGAGGATAAAATAGCAACTGTAAAAATCATAAGCTTAAATTTTCTGATAAAACTGTGTTCATCTGAAGCGACCTGCCATCTGTAGGTAAGTATGTTTTTCTGTATCTGTTTGTACGTAATTAGATAGAGAATAGGAAGTAATATTTGTACAGCGCCCTTGAGGTGATTTTTCACAAAAACAGCGCTATACAAATCATCAAATTATTATTTTTGTTATTTTCAAGCACACACAGGACAGCCATATTGTTTTAACAGCAAAAAAGATTTATTAATCTAGTCTCAAATTTTTATTTTTCATAAATAATACATATTTTTATATTAATTTACAATAATAATACACACATATAAAATACTTCACATTCCGTTATGGCCTGAGTTGCTGACATTTTTTCAGCTGTCTTGGGGGGGGGGGGAGGGAGAAATGGGATAGTATCTTGATATAGATAGGAAAGGGGTAGTTGCAGCGGCGTTCATTGCTTTATCACCAAAGGGGCTGTGTGCAATTTTTCAAGTCGAGCTATGAATTGGGCAATTTATTATCATTTTATGCTGATTTTTGTCACCAGCGGAAATTTGTCGCTTTTTTGAAATTAAATAATTATTTTTTTATGTTACACCTTACAAGAGCGCCCCTGTCTGTACGGTGTAAAGACAGAAGAACTATATCACCACCCAGCTGGGCAGCGTTGTGAGGCGGGTCAAGGTAGGGGCTGCAGGAAGGCATTTATTAATGCGGGTTCCACATGCAAGCCACCTTGCACAAAAATGAGTCAGAGAATCGACCCGTCTCATGAAGTCGACATCAACCGTGAACGGGTTCCTTTTTTTTAACTTCTTATTATGGTTTGTTTTTCTTAGGGTAGGCACAGCTTTTCAGCCTTTATGGACTGCACGCCATTGGTAGTTGGAGGTTGATGGTGTCCGAGCAAGTGACATTTTTTCAGTCTTCATGAGACAGAGGAGGGAGAGAGGAGATAGTTTCCGAGCTTATTTACAATTTTTCAGCCATTGTGGAAGGGGGGTTGATAGCGCATATCCAAGCAAGTGATAATTTTTCAGCTATCGTGGGGAGAAGGAGGGAACTGAAAAATTATCTATCACTACTGGTTTGGAACTACTTCAAAATATTTTTTTCTTATTTACTAACTCTTTAATATTACTAGAAAACACTTCTTTATACTGCTATAAGGATGTAGTTGTTTCTCTAAATCTTGTGATATGTCTGTCATCTTCTGGTACATCCAATTTAATTTCAGAGTTTGTATTTGTAATGTTACCTGAAAAGATATCAACTATATTAGTATCAATAACTACGAGCACTCACACGATCTCGCCAGTGATTGCAAAATGATATTTACAAATAGATTAGATTCCCGAAAGATATTTAAATGAAGTAGAAAAACTCACTGTTTAAAAGTTGTATCAATTCATCCTCTGTTGAACAGTACAAAAAGCTATCCTTTATTTCCGCTTGAAGCTTTTCCTTGATGGTTGGCCGACATCGCAGAAATATAATTGTTTTACTCAGTTTTTTGAAGTCTGTCAGCAATGATTTGATGCCCTACAAAAAAAAATAACCAACATTTTAAAAACATATTTATTAATGGATGAATGCCACACCAATCTTCAAATCTTCCTCTTGTCATGGAGTTTTTAGTGAGACTTAGCTTGGAGTGTTTCAAACTTTGTCATATTTGATCAAAAAATGAAACGGACCGAGAATCGGTGTTTAATGGCAACCGTCAAAGTGGTGCTGATCATAGATTTGATCGTCAGGCAAATGTGACTAACACCCTAATCTTACTCGCATACTTTATTCTTCATAATTAAAACTTATTTAATGAGTATTGTTACCTGCAGGCTTGTCCAATCAGCCCTCTGTAAGTGCATGCAATCTATGACAACAATTTGATTTAAACTGGTGTCCACAGCATCCAATGATTTGGCACTCCCCGCCTTTCCTATCCTTTCCCGGAAATAGTTTGCTGAGGGGAAAAATAATCCCCCACTAGGTGTCACCACTGTGTAGGACGTGTTGGGATTCAACTGAAAACATTCACATTCAGTAAATTTAATAAATATAATACATATGTATAAACATAATAAAACAAAAAATATATTCCAGGTAAACAAGCACCTATTAACTTTTATTGGAGTTGGACTGATCTGATGGCAATACCAGATGATACCATAGACAAGAATAGCTATATTGACACATTTATAGAGCAATTGATAAGAACAAACAATATTTTTACATACCATGACTATTTCCATGTTCAATCTCGGCCTGGAATTGAAATATAACAGCAGTACTATGTCTATTGCAATCCCAACCAATATTCCAAACTCAACTCCAAGAAATAGACAAGCTATAAATGTCCCAAACAGTGGCACCAAATCTAGTTCTGAAATACAAAGAATAAAATAATTTTTTTAAATTATTTTTATTTTTTTAAGGAGAGAAATCAGGGAACCTTGGTCCTGAATATGCCCATGCTGTATGAGGAATGAAGCACAAAGGCCAGCACGTCATTCCATTGCCGAGCTGTTGTATAAGAACAAATTGTGAAAATGACATGTTTTAGAATTTTGGGCATGAGTTTATATTATTTTTACTATAAAAATAGCATTTTTTAATTAAATCAGGAAAATTGAGAATGTTTAAAACTTACTGCTGTTCCTCCATAGGTCTCTGACTATTCCAATATCTATCATAAACATCACAGCACATATTATCACAGATGCTAGCGCTGCCTTCGGGATGAAGTAGAAATATGGCGTCAGGAATCCAAGTGTCATCAGAACTATTATTCCTGAAAAATAATCACATTAATTAGTTTAAACAACTAGCGAGTTAGTATTGATTGACACATTATTGGTTAACCAGTGCTACAACTTGACACAGTTAACTATGCAGTTGGTAGCATTGCTAGCATAATTTAGTGGTTAAAAAAATCTATTAATTAAGGGCGAAGACTCAAAGATAGCGCTAAACGTCACTTTGCGGGTTGCTAACGTTAGAAATATAACAAATAATGTATCTGTAAATTCTATACGAGTGGTTAGGAAAATGTCTAAGGTTCCCAATGGCGACAATTCTTAAAGTGCAATGCTTTCCATTCTATATGAAATATGTACTGCAATATTAAGAAAAGCGCTAAAAGTGCGTTCACTGTTTTGTTAACTACGCATATTACAAACAGTTTTAATAAAAATCCTTCCATAATCTTACTTTAATAAAGGTTAACAACCGATTGAGTTAATTGGAAATACTAAAGAGTACCTACATTTCTACTGTTATTCACTTAAACTTTATGAAATATTTTATTCTTTTGCGCCATATAAAATTCCATACGAAAGAATTACGCCGCGCACAAATAAGCATATTTAGTCAATGTGAACTGTTTTTTTGTTAGTTAGCGATCTGTAGTCGTGCTCGGGAACGATGACAAGTTACCGATATTATCGATAAATTCTTTATCGATCTTCTGTGCTACAGGGCCTGGTCTTTCTTATGCTCTAGCAGCAGTGTTAAGTGTTAGGGAACCTTTTCTTATTATAATTATTCAATCATTGTCATTGATGAGAAAAGTTAATGATAAACCATAACGTACCGACCACGTAATTTATAAATTTAGACTCACTCTGAAATCTATCTCCCAAAGAGCCCATAAACGCATGGCACACGTCTTTATAATATCATAGAACAACTGAAGAAGTTAATCAAAACTTTGGTAATTGATGGCAGGAGGTGATTGTAAATGTAAAGGTATTTAGTTCATACCAGTATATAGTCCAGCTCCTGGTGTTCTCACTCCGGACGCATTGCTGACTGCACTCCTGGAGAAGGATCCATTGACAGGAATGGACTGCACAAAGGAACTAACCACGTTGGCCAGGCCCAGGGCTATTATTTCTTGGCTTGCATCAAGTACTTTTCCTTTAGCTGTAAACATTATCAAAACATACCTTATGAGAATAACCCTCTCGTATTATGATTTTTTTCAGTTCAGAAAGGTTTTCCTTCAGTATTTTTTTATTGTGTTTTTAAAACCACAACAATTTTTTTAAAATATTAAATTTTAGCTACCTACAAAATTGAAGATTTTTTATAAAGTGGAAAAGTGAGCATTAAATACATAAAAAAAAGTTATATTATTTCCGCTAATGGTGGACGTTTGGCTTTCACGCTTAAGTCCTGGTTCAATATATATTCTTAATTTATTATTAATCTTGACTTCAAATTCATTGATAAAAAAAATGGACCGAATCACATCTGAGAAAACTGAAATCAAAATTAAAAGTGTTTTATTTCACCCACAGAAAGCTTTAGCGATGGCCACATTGGCAATGATTCCTATCAGAGGCACCACGCAGATCCCAGCTCCCAGGTGGCCTGTCATCTCAGTGAAACTGTAGGTCTCGTTGCCAAGAGTTGTGTTGAAGTTTGGCGGACCAAACACTGGCAATCCTGAGACTATCTTTCCTGCAAAATTGCAAAAAAACAATGATCATTATATTGTATTCGTCATCAAAAGATGAATCTGTGAATATTACTTCTGTTACCAGTCTAATAAATGTGACTGACCTGTTAATTTGAGGACGGTAGATCCGTGTAAATCCAAGACGTAGGCGACAATGGTGCAAATGATGACCACTGCAGCGTTCCTCCCGACAGACGTGAGCCAGATAGTCTTCTGCAGCATCGACTGCCGTTTGCTTAGCTCCTCTCCTTTCTTTGGTTTGATCTTTATTTCTTTCAGTTGCTAGAGAGGAATAAAGGGAGACAATGAAATTAATGATAATATTTTTCTTCTTTATCTAGCTTTAATAAATATGGACTTGTATCATGTTTTCAATCGATATTTATTGAAAACATTGACAAAACCAAACGACGTCATGTCTTTAAAAAAAAAAAGTTTTATAGATACTTCAAAGCCTCATAGCTCATGGAGGAACATTCATTGTGACCTGAAAATAGTTGTGCTGATCTAGAAATTCTAGATATAAAGATCAGTGCAAATTTCACTACGTCAGAGCTTACTGATCGAGAGTTTTTGCTGAGACATAAAAAAAAGTTAAATTATTTATAGTTCCGGTTGAATAAAAATCAATAAATATGTTGTCTGACTTTTGGGCTCCTAAGCTGCCTTTCTTCCTACTTTTTGAACAAAAATATGTAAAGGCCATTTATGTTGATGATGAATACTACAAGGCTGTCTGAAACGTTGGCTCAAGGAGGAGGAAGCCGTAACACAACTTATTACTACAAAAGGTAAACAACATAATACTATTGACCATGAGAAACATGAATGAAGCAATGTCAATACCCTCATTCCTAGAAGAACTATACAGCACACCACACTCAGCACCGTGTCGCCGGTGCGCACCTCCCCGATGTGTTCTGCCACAGCTTCCCAGATCTCTAGGAAGGTCTCTGCTTGAAAGGACAGGCCCAGCAGCCCCTTAAGTTGGGAGCAGGCGATGATCAGCGAGGCTGCCGAGGTGAAGCCAGACACCACCGGGATGGACACAAAGTCCACCAGGAATCCTGTGAGTTGAGAGAATAATTGTGTAAATAACAAATAACTTTACTACATTAATTAACTTACTTAATTACCAGATATTTTCGATCTCCACATTGTTTATTTTTATTTCTAATAGTGGTGGTCCCAGTAGCGATGAGTCATGACTCATTTTGTTAAGAGTGGGAGTCACAGTACTAGCTCAATATTTTAGTACAGCTCATTTAAGAGCCGGCACATATTAAGAGCCGACTCCCAGTTCATACAATTCCCAGCTCATACAGTTCCCATCTCCCGTCGTATAGGTGTATGTATAAAACGTCCAGATGCCAAACTGTCAGGCGCCGTTTACGTACTGTACAGTACCTACACACGTATAAATGCGGTAATTATTCTTATCTCTACACACGAATGTGTGAAGCCTTGAAAACAAATGCTTTAAGATGCGTCATTGCGCCAAATATTAATTTCAAGTCCCACGGTTGTAAGCATAATTTATCTTGTAGAAATTAGACACGTATACGATGATTTTATATAAACTAATTAGAACAAAGGACCTTAATTAAAGATGTGTTATCGTAGAAATGCGTTAGAATACTATCGAACACCTGAGATATGTCTATATTTTTAGATAAATCAACAATCTTTCTTAAGTGGTTCCAAGGTGTGTCAAAAAGAGTTACAGTTCAATCGAGCCATGGTGCGGTTTACCAGAAGTTGTACGCTCACGGCTCATCAAAAATGATCCGGCACAAATGAACAGCTCGTTCATGAACAACTCATATCGCCAGGTCCCAGTATAAATCCTTGAGGGACTCCATAGTTTAAAGAATTGTGTAACCTGTTCACTATGTCTATATGTATTAATATCACTGCATTCTGTTGCTCACGTGTGAGTTTATTAATTTTTTAAGAGCAGGAATAATTATTACATCCAACATTTTTTGCAAGTACCTAGAATTTGGCTAATTGGTTTTTTGGTGAGATACGGATGGGCCTATTATAGTTAGAGAAGAATCAATTTTGACACACCTTTATCTTTTGGTATAATCATGGAAAATTTACATTTTTCTGGAAATACAGGTACCTATGTTATTTCGTTTCCAAGTAGATTACTTTTGATAGTACACGCGTGTCAAAAGCATGGCAAGATTTTGTATTGTTATACATTTCATTCTGTCAAGACCATACTTAGGTGCTAATAGTTTTGTAGTCATTTGGTTTTAGATATTAAATCTTCATCATAAATACGTAAAAGAGTTTTTAAAAAGTGTAGTTCCTGAATAAATTATAGTCATACTGGTAGAATGTAGGTATTCTATCATTAGGAATGCAAATCACGTTTTATAAATAACTAGCTGAAGTACACGGCGTTGCTCGGGCTTATTAATAGTTTGCAGTAAAGTTTTTAAGTTGTGGTGTGTTACCCCTACCAAGTAATTTTCCTCTTATTTTAAATGTCAAGTGTGCAAAATTTCGTCAAGAAGTACCAAAATTCTGCTTTAAGGCGTGGAGATGGGGGTAATTTTTAGATATCTCATGCAGACCTTCCTCTTATTTTGAAGGTCGAGTGTGCAAAATTTCATCATTGATTTTATTTAAATTACTTTTTTTGTTATGACACTTCACAAGAGTGCTAATTTATGTACGGAGCACATACGGGGGAATTATTTCGCTATCCGGTTGAGCAGCATTGTGAGGCGCTTTAAGGAGGGGGCTGTAGGAAGGGATTTGTTAATGCGAGCCTTGAAGAGGGCCGGATTAGATGTAGGAGGAAAGACAGAACTTAAAATAGAACATAATATATACATTGGTTACATATATTCTAATACAACATAATAAATCTTACACATAAAAAAAATGTAATTTAAGTCACAATGTACAATAAAAAATTACGACATAAAAATTGCACTTTACATATTTCTCACTTCCTTCGTAAATTTTCCACATTTTCCTCTTCTTTTATATTGGCCGGGATTTCTTTGAAGATTTTCACCGCTCTATATAGTAATGAGTTTTGCGATTTTGTTTTCTTTCAAAGGGGAAGTCTTATCTCATTTCTTCTTGTAGAGTGGTTACGTCTGTGTTGATGTTTATTAATTTTTCTGAGGTTTCATAATTTTGTTGGCCGTCAAACAAAATAAAATAAATTTTTAAAAGAAAAGTATTACATGGAAGTACATAATTTGCTTAAAAGACAATATGATTAGTTCCCTTAACATTTTTTTTAGCTTTGGAATATTTTTTAGTTTCGTCTTAAAATCTCGTCAAAGTCGGAATAAAACTGTCGATAGATGTGTATAAAAAACAAAACAGACACTCTCATTTCTATATATAGATGACTGACAAAACTGGATAAATAGATAAATTAAAAGGATATTAGAAGTAGATGCAAACCTAATCTTGAGAATCCCACGAGTAGCTGAATGAACCCCCCGAGGAAGCACAGCAGCACGGCGAAGTCAGCGTTGGTGTGCGTGGTATAGGTGAAAGTGAGTAGTGACAGCAGCGCCGTGGGGCCAATGTTGATCTCAGGCGTTGTGCCGAAGAAAATGTACACGAGGCTACCGGCGAACGATGAGTAGAGGCCGTACTGCAAATTTAAATATCACTCAGCTTTGTGTAAGGAATAATGAAGGAATAATGGTCTATTTCGTGTAAATTACCATAAATTTGTTAAACAGTCCTGCGGGAGGTATCCACATCTTGGGTCTATATTTCATCCACTGACGTCAGAATGAATAGACTTGCGTTAACGTACCATTTCGATGACTGGAGGTAAAGGTAACGTGACACCCATTTTGCCACCTGCCCAGTTCACTGCCGTCTACGTTTGTTTCGCGTGATTTTGACTGCGATAAGCAAATTATAAAATATTTATAAAAGTTAATCTATAAACTAAAGTTCTTAAAAACATAAGACAAGATTTTTGTGCAAAAAAAATTTATTTATAAAAGAGTCAAACTGAACAGTTTCGTAAACAAGCCGAACCTTTTTTTAATTATTTGCTGTTTTACTTAAATTGGCAGCACATCGAGCCCGCCTGTCGCCTTCCTTATTTCGGTTTCTTCTCCTTGCGTGTCAGGGCATCTCTATGTATTATTTACTCTGTGATTACATCCAATAACCTTAAAAGACAATGGTGGCATCATGCGATAATCGTTAGTAAAACACTATCCCTTGGAGCCACCTTGGGAATACACATATCTCAGGGGGGCTGGTGGGTTTCATTGACTTGTCTGAGGCCTAAGAGTAGAAAAGTCTTAGGTAAACTTTTTTAATGAATTAATGATTCCTGTGAATGTGGGATCCATTGTAACCTCTTCTTCTTTCACATAAACGACGCATGTAGCATCTATCAGTGGTGCCAATATCTTTTATGAGGATATTAATGTTTATGTTAGGTGTGTAGTTTACCTGTGGTTCAAGTCCAGCTAGCGAGGCATAGGCAATGGACTGAGGTATAAGGGTGAGGGCTACTGTGATGCCCGCCACCAGGTCAGAGATGGCTGCAGAGGCGTCATATTCCTTGGCCCAGCCCACTATGGGGAACGCCCTGGCCAGCGCTTTCTGCGGACTGAAGCTCAGGATCATTGTGAAGGTATGACTTGTTGACTGCTTGAAAAATAAGAAAAGTATTGTTTTATAAAATCGTGTAATCGTCACCTTTTAAAAAAATATCGTTCTTACTCACTCATCCTTCCACTTCTCGAAGAAAATTTCTGTAAAATGTCTACAACGTGTATAGATGCTTTTTTTTTTACAGTAACTCCACACAGGAGGCCCTGAGGGAAATAGTTTCCCTCAAGGCCTATATTATCTTTGGGGATGCTGTGTGGAGGGTTTTTTAGAGGATAGGAAGGAGTGAACTTGGGTCTTGAAGAGACCCATATTGTAGGATGGAGGAAACACAGTGGCCGGCAGATCATTTCACAGCCGAGCTGTTGAACACAAGAACGAGTCGTAGAAGCGTCCCTTTCTCATGTAACAAATGTCAACCGTGTGCAAATGTTGGGCGTGCGTTTTGCGTGTTTCCCGACTATGCACCGGTGCCGAAGGTATCAATGATGTTAGTTCCTCAGAGCAGTTTCCATTAAAATACCGGTAGAACAAAGACAGCATTCCCACCCGACGTCTGTGCTCCAAAGATTGCAATCCGTTTGTTAAGATAGGCGAATCTGCTGTGCACTGGACGTGTAAGATCTGACAAAATATCGCCTGAGTACATTGGTCTAATAGCAGATTTAGGTAAATCGACTTTCTTAACTTCTTGAATAGTTGGGTGTTCATTTTATCTATCTGTATCCAAATTGTCTAAATCTTAAACCAGGCATTTTTTTAGAAAGCAAGATACAAAAAACTAATTTATTAAAACAAAGAGAAATTACAGTGAGAAAGTGCAGTCAGAACAATACCGGCACAGTGCAGTGCAGACACGTTCAGTGGCAGGCACGGCACAGAAGGGAGTATTCACAGTAAGCATGCGGGAAAGTGTTCATAAATAATGTAAGCAACTCATTTTGCCGTGCTTGCCTTTTTTCGTGTCTGCACTGCGTGGTGCCGGTAGATGTGAATTGAGCTTTAGGTTGACGGTCCCAATGTAATGCGTTGAATCTACAAAATTTCGATTTTCGTTTTTTTGTCTTAAACTATCCAAATAAATACGTATATTTTTTTTAATCATTGAAGACAGTATTAACAATTCTCAATTGAAATATGAAACGAAAAGGTAACGGTCACATCTGGGACTCTAAACAAGAATCTTTCGGTCTCTCCGGGATCCTCACTGTAACCAATTGAGCATAGAAGTAGCATTAGCTCAATTGATTAGAGGGCAAGTCCCGGATAGACCGAGATCCTCGGCTACGAATCCGGAGGTTGCTGGTTCAAATCCCATTGTGCACTACTAAATTTTATTTGTGTTATTTCACAATTAATTCATTTAAAATAATATAACAGCGTATTTGCAGCACGATCCGGAGTGCTAGATACTTTCAGTATCGCCCTGGTGAGAGACCACCATTCAGAATCGAAACCTTGCTTGAAATTGGTTTAGCCATGTTTGGTGACCAGATCTGAATACCCAGGTACTTCCACACCTTCTTCCCCCTCCCCGCTACCTTCAACCTCACAACATACCCCGATTGGGGATGCCATAGTCCTACTGGCTCCAGATGGTTAGGAACAGCTGGGACTCTTGTGCGGTACTCACATAATTTGTAATTTTTTAAGCTTCTTCAAGGACTTGAGCTTTATACCTACAATAATAATTATAAACCTAATTTATTTTATTTCATATTCCGTGCGTACACCTGCAAAAAAACAATTCATTTCAATATTTAAAAGCATTACGGGCTAAAAGTTTTTTTTTCTTTCTTAAATATTTAAATTAGAGTCATCTGTGAGCGTGTACCATGGTTCGTTTATCCTTGAGTTATAAAAATGTTTTGTTTTTTTAAATATATTACGTTATGATATATGTATGTACAGTACATATTATTTCTTATTTATTTAACGTTTTCTTTTTATTTTAACATTTTTAAAGATCTTGTTTTTGTTAATGTATAGAGGAAAACCATTATGAAGTTACATGGCCCGCTAGGTACTTTAGCATGCTCAATTTTTTCCTTGAAGGTAATCTTATGCATTTCTTGATCCTTAATTTTTTCCTTGAAGGTAATCTTATGCATTTCTTGATCCTTAATTTTTTCCTTGAAGGTAATCTTATGCATTTCTTGATCCTTAATTTTTTCCTTGTGTATTTCATAAATATCTATCGTTGCTTATTTCATTTTTAAATTCTTTTGATGTCATGTCGGCGTTAATAATATATTACGTGTGCATTGTAGGAAATAGTTGGTTTTACTGTCATGAACTGATTGCAATTGAATTACCAGAGTATTATACATGTATGTAATATGTTCTCCGTGTATGTATATTAATTACGTTTATGTATACCGCTTCATTGAAGAGTGCACGGCGGCAGGAATGAAGATGAGCACCGCAAAAACAGAAGTTATGGTTATCGGAAGAGACCAAACTCAGTGCAACATCTTCACTAACGGGGCACAGTTGAAACAGGTTGACCAATTTAAATACCTTGGGATTGAATTCTCAAAAGATGGCCGGCAAGACCGAGAAATTGAATTTAGAATAGGTGGGGCAAGCGGTGTGCTGCTTCTTCTTGACAGCTTAATGATAAGGAAAGCTGAGCTAAGTATCGAGAAAAAGTTTGGAAGTGTACAAATCAGTGTATTGCCCCACGCTTACTTATGGTCACCATATCTGGATTTTGATCGAGTGTACACGTTCTAGGATCCAAGCTGAAGAAATGAGATTTTTGAGAGGAGTTGCAGGAGTCATGAAATGGGATCGAATAAGAAACTCGATGATTTGAGAGGAGCTTAACATCGAACCACTATTACTCTTCATAGAAAAGTCGCAACTGAGGTGGCTCGGGTAAGTGTTAAGAATGCCAGAAGGTCGAATTCCAATGAAAATTCTTAGTGCTATTCCAGAGGGAAGACGTCCAGTGGGCCGCCCCAGACATAGGTGGGAGAAGCCTATGAAAAATATAGTTATAGTCAAAAGTGGGCGGTGAGGCAAATAAAGTTGGGAGCTTCTGGTCTATAGGCTCGTCCTGACTCTCAGAGGCTAGACAAGTGCAAACAACTATCAAGCAATAGTTAACACTAATGGAAATGTCCGAATATATTATTGTAGTCAAAAATGATTTCATAGCTTTATTTTGCTCTTTTGACGGCTTAATTTTATTTTTTTTGCTAGTTGGGAATGTGTGTTGTGTGGAGTATCTGAACGAAGCTAATTCAATATATTATTCGATGCAATAACATTTTGTGGAAAAAGACTAATGACCTGACTGACACTGTCGAAGTGAAGAAACATTTGCATTTTGCGTGTTCCTAAATATTTACACGGAAAATTAATTATTTAAATGATGTTTGACAATATTTTAGCACTGTTTACAGTGTTTATGTAAAACCGATTAAGTGAAAAATGTGCCACTAATGCTTTTTGTAATACGTATAAATGCCTTTTTTATTTATTTTTCTATTCAGTTTATCGTGTTTAACGTGTTCTGTAAACTGAATGATGCACACGGTGGGTTGAACACTTCATCGTGGAGTGTTCAATTATTGTTCTAAGCATTTAAGAAAATTACACGCTTTTATGCTCCTATCACACAATCGTTCAACATTCCAACTCCGAACCAAGTTCGGAACTGTAAAATTTCACGGAGGACGTCAATGTGATAGCTGCGACCGCGCCGTATCTTATTGGTGCATACAATTATTATGTAAAGTATATAGATGACGCATTATAACAAAAAAAACCGGAAACGAATATGGTGGATGCTAGCTATAGTTTAAGAGTATTTTTCGTGAATATAAACATCTTTCAGTCATTTTACTCTCCATCGCGACTGCTTGAAGAGCGCCTACTGATTGGCCAATGTATAGTTGGCCGGTTCGGGCAACGCGCACAAGCTACCCCTCTACACGATCACCCAAACGTTTGAAGTTGGGAGGTTGGATGATTGTGTAGTAGTAGCATTAGTCTTGTAGGCGAGTAGACAAGTAGAGGCAATGGGTGTACAGTGTGCTGTATACTAATAGTGTACATGTCAAACCTCACAAATCATCATCATCGACCCAACCGCTATCTACCCAGCAAGGCCTCCCATATAGAGTATTTTCAACATTTTTTTGTCAAAAAAAAATTGTAAAAAATTGCAGTAATGGTGGCAGTTAAAATAATTTTTTGTGTTGGCGAATACATTTTCTTTAACGATTTAAAACATACCATTTTTGATTTGCCACCAAAACGATTTCTTTGTTTTTGTTCGCATTTATTACGTTATCGACGTCACTTCGGCCAATGTTGGAAGGTTCCCGGTGACAGATCTCTTACCAGCCAGTTGCCTTTTCTACATCATAGTGACGTTGACATTGAACAATTCGAATGGTTTGGTATGTACGGTTAAAATGGATTTTAAAATAAATAATAATTAATGAAAATATTGAAATTACACATTTTCACACGGTCCGAATCAGACAAACAAACTTTTAATATTCCACACATTTTCAACAATATCCATAGTTTGTGAAATTACCCCATTGCACCACCTTAACAATAAATTTATTTATGGGACACCGCACAAATGTTCTTACGGCCCAGAGTTCAGTGGAGCTATGGTATCTCAATTTAGCCCAGTAAATCCATTTGGGGCATGTTATGTGGCTGAAGGAAGTGGCGGTGAGGGTGGGGATGGAGAGGGGGAAGAGGATGGCTGTGAAGTACCTGGAGGTTTAGTTCTGGTCACTGAAGATGGCTAAAGCGATAATAAGTAAGGTTTCGATTCTGAATGATGGTCACTCATTGGGGAATAACTGAGATTTCCAATATGCAACGTGAGTCAAATTTAATAATAACAAGCAAATGCCTACCTCACTGACGTGCGAAACGTACGAAAAGGTCGTTCCAATTCGAATGATTTGAAAAACAAATTAATTCTTGGCTTCATAAATACAGTTCACGCGGTAATCGACCTTGTTGCAGAGCAAGATGCGGTAG